>JAWZYT010000782.1:912500-958975 GCA_034508575.1 Petrolisthes manimaculis | reverse complement strand
TCAAACTATTCCATACAACAGGATTGATGCCATTATATTTATTAATTAATTCTCTTTCCTAACATACTTTGGAAGAATCAAAGTACTATAAAGGAACCCAGATTTACATAGGGTAATTGTGGAGCAAACTGATTCCTCCAAACTGTATTATTCCTGCATTAAGTTGTGTTGCCTGAGATACCTTGGAGGACCCAAAGTGCTTCAATGTATAAATTAGTCACGGTTGGAAATTATAAGTAGAATATATTTGCTAATTTCGTTAATTAGTTACATAATTAAAAAAAATATTATATCAAAATGTAGGGCAAAATACGGGGAATTTAATGATATAATAATGAATTCAAAATAATTATAAATAAATGAATTATGAACCTAAACGTGAACTATATTCTCCACCAAATCATGACATCATTATACGATAATCAAGGAGGGGTTTGGGGAGTAGGGTGGGGGGTATGTTGTTAAGGGGGGGTAAGGACATGGGTGTGAGGGAGAGGGTATGGTGTTAGGGGGGGTAGGGACATGGGTGTGAGAGAGGGGGGATGGTGTTAGGGGGGGTAGGGACATGGGTGTGAGAGAGGGGGGATGGTGTTAGGGGGGGTAGGGGCATGGGTGTGAGCGAGGGGGTATGGGTAGAGTGGATGAGGGGTAGGGGGGAGGGCAAGTCAACTCAGTAACTTCCTCTATGGACTGCCATTCAAACATTAATTTTGAGCCAACATTCTCTGTATAGGTGATGCCAAGTATGGGGAATTTTCACTAGATATGGGGAATCAGAGGTACCAATGGGTATATTATTGAAATTTCATCAAGCAGACCTGGTAACACTGCTCTCTCTCTCTCTCCCCACCTCCACTCCAATACCCCCCCCACCCTCTCTCTCTCTCTGTCCTTCACCTCTCTCTCTCTCTCTGTAATGACGTCATAATAATATGGTTGGAGGAATCAGTTTGCTCCAAATTTACCCTAGAGAGATCTGAAGTCCCTTGTGGCTTAGTCCAATTATATGATTCGAAAAACTGCACCAGTAAACGGTGATAGAGAGATGAGACAGCAAGCAGGAAGGAAATATAAAGAAAAGAGGGATAGTTGAAGAACGAAAACCTAGTGGCTGGGGCCGAAGGGGCGCCAAAACCCTTAAAGTATTGCCCACATCACTAATACAGGCAATACCCTCCTACGGGGTCAATATGTAGAGAAATTAGAAAACAACTAGAGATTTATGGGGAAAGATATATAAATTATTTAGAATAAAAGTGTTGGCAGATACACATTAATGACGGGATTATCCCAGACACAGTATTTCACCTTCATAAAACTGAAGGACTATAGGTTGATTCAGGCATTGCCATATACCAGTCTGTTGCTAGTCAGAATGTTAACTTGTTAAAGCCATTTGAAGAAAAGAGAAATATATTATATCTTTCTTTTTAAGTTACTTATAAGTATTTTTTATTAAAATCTGTTTGGATATACATTACCTTACTTTTATCTAGTTCCAGCATTACTGCACAGATCACCATATGACACAATAATGACCACAAGGACAGTAATGGTGATCAATGTGATGCTCATATATCTCTCTATAGGTTACTGAACTCAGTGTTTTATGCTCAACTTCAGAATTATATGTTCTCAGTATCACAATGATAGGCAAAGATAATGTAAACAATATAAAGAAATTATCTGTTATTATAGGACAAATATTCAACTGCCTCGGTGCTTCTCTCTCTCTCTCTCTCTCTCTCTCTCTCTCTCTCTCTCTCTCTCTCTTATATATATATATATATATATATATATATATATATATATATATATATATATATATATATATATATATATATATATATATATATATATATATATATATATATATATATTGTAACTCTGTCTAACGAACCTACTGTTATGATCACAGTGTATAATACTCAGGTGAGTATATACACTGTGGTCATGATTGCCTGGTTCCCCTTTCTGTGCGGAATTTTCCTCGAGAACTTGTTGTATTTTGAGAAGCAAGATAATTTTATAGTAATAATGTTTTTAGCTCCTGCCTCAGCCGAGAGCTCAAGGACTTATCGTCATTATTGTTGTTGTCCTTCTTCTTGAGGCGACAACTTCTAAAATGGTTCATCTGACCCACTCACTCACTCACTCACTCCCATCCATTTTCTTTTACCGACATAGAATAATTTTTTCAACCGAGAGGGGGTTCAACCGAGGGGTTCACCCTCAATAAAAATGGTTCATTTTCAAAATTTCAATATAACCATATGAATACGAAAATCCAAATAAAATATAATTAATATTTTTGTTTTTTAAAGGAAGGGACTTCCTTAAACTATAAAAAAATATTGATTTATTAAGACACTTTTAATAAAATATACGATTTTCTTATATGGTTTTATTTTAATGTTATACAGAATGTTATTGGTTATATATGTTTTATAACATTATTACAAAACATTATATAGATTGGTTTGGCTTGCAGGTGGCACATGATCGTAGCTGTTGCGTCGCAGATGTAAACAATCAATCAATCTTTAATTTTAGAATACATCAGTGTTTATGTATGAATTAAATCCTAAGACTTCTCAAAATTAAGTGACAAATACTTACAAGTGACAGATCTGAAGCTACAGTAGTTGGAACTGGAGTTGATACAAGTCGGTAGCCTACTCGGTAGTCATTAAGAAATTAGTGCTGGCCGTTACTTCTCCTTCCTGCTCCAAGTTACTACTCCATTTGTTTCCGCGTCTATTTAACCTACGACGATGATTAACTTAGAATCACTTATTGTGCTGCACCCGTATTAACCTCCTTTGTATATATCAGTTAAATTAGTGAAGGGCTTGGGAAGGAAGTCTAGGTTCCTTATTGGAGTGAGAGTGGTCATGATCGGTAAAGATGGCCGGATAAGAACATCAGGGTGCCATTCATGTGCCAATAGGGCTCCTTGCCTTCTTAATCCAATTCTCTCTCATAACCTTGTGCCTGAGAGACTTACTGACATTCCTGGCAATGAAATATCGACAACACATTTTGTTTGATGCCACGACTTCCTATCACTTCCCAGAACGTCCGCACACACTTTATGTTTATGCCTGGTAGTGAGTGGCCACGTGACCAGTTACCTTTATGATTAGTGTATTCATGTCTTATTTGTTTGTATTAATATTATCATTATTAATATACTGTATATATTTGTATATTATAAGTTAGAATCCTTATTAATAATATTGTATATGCTCAACCTCACACATAGTTTTTTTCTCATCCATCTATGTATTACCTGATGACTTTGGCCTTTAACTTAAGCAGTTGAATGTGAAGAAGCAACAGAAACAACACATTCCAAATTATATCTTAATTCATCCTTATATCCATTAATAATAATGAACTAATAACAAACAAAGTAATATCACCAGTGACTACAGCAAGCCAATGCTACAGTGCATAAATATACTTTATAGCATGAAACGGGAAAACTTTGATAGCCTTAAGACTAACATTATAATAAACATCCCTCGCCTGAGTTGCATCCAATCATTTCAAAGAGGGCAGTAAAGTAATATTGTAGTTTTATTTCTGTAAAGTAGAGATAGTGTTGAATGGAAGAAGATTGTCACAAGGTGACGGTAGAATATGGGAATGGGTGGGCTGTCAGTGCTGGGAAAGGGAGAGGGGATAATGTGGAAATGTAAGGTAGATGATGAATCAGAAGAAAAAAAACCCACAGAGACTAGAAAGGGGATTGATCATCGAGAGGGATTTTTCACTATAGGAGAGGGGATGTAGGACTAGAGTTGTCAGTGACGCGGTAAGAGCCTGACCAGGTTGCCGCCTCTAGGTCTGAGGATGAGCTCCCCAAGGAGCTTGATGTCTAGAGGCTTGATTTCACTGACGACACTGTACTGACGCAAGAGACGTCCCAGCACTGCTTTCTCTTCAAGCAAAGCGAACTTCTGACCTAGAGAAATAGAGTATTATGTAAACGAACATAGAGATAGTTGAAAAGGAAAAATGGTATATATATATATATATATATATATAATCAGCAGACGTTAAAGGTCAATGAGTGCAAATCAGTAAAAATCACATATTTGTATTTTTTCTTAGAAATCAAGCTTTGTTTAATTATTTTGGTTTTCAAGAAGTGTTTATGTTGTTAAGCTAGTTATCCGCCACCAAATTAGGTCTATTAAAGGGGTCAAAGGTCATTAAGTATATTTTTCCGAAAAAAACATTGAAATCATACACTATAGATATGCTGGCTTTGCATATAGCTGAAAAAAAAGCCAGGTAATAAGGGAGTAATGGTGATTTAAAAATATGAATTTAATTTACCGGGCACGCCACCAGCTGAAGACTTATTTGTATACAACTGTGAGTCCAACTATCCATGGAGAGGGAAGTTGTGGGACCACCAGTAATATGGCCCTTAATTATGGGGCTAATTCATATTTGGTACGGATTTTGAAGTACCTTGATTCCTTCAAAGTATGCCAATAAACTGATGCCGTCAATGGTACTAAAATTCGGTGATCTTTTTCAAGGCATCGTTTGAAGAAATATGATAGATGGGTTTCATGAGACCCAGGCCGACCAGGAATGTTGATGTAGAGATGTAGGTGGAATTGGGACGATGACTCCGTGAACACAATACAGAACAATCGTACCGGTACCAGGCCATCGTCAACACCAACACACCTATATTCGTGCATACGACCCCAACCTGATCCCATCAAACCCAACCTTCCCCAACCTGATCCCATCGTCGGTATGATGGCTCTGTATTGTATCCATGGAGTTATCGTACGAATACCACCTACATCTTCACAACAACAACAACAACAACTATAGCATTCCGGGTTGGCCTGGGTCTCACGAATCCTATCGATCCTCTCAGCAAACACGAGATTAAGTGCCATATTACAGTGATGGTATATCTCTTGGCCTTGCCCAGACCGTTTCTACCCACACCACATATATCATATCCCACCTACAGTAACACTCCGACCCCACCACAACCACACTCTAACCTTTCTCACCAACCTTCTACATTTATATAATTTCACTACATACCTAACCCCCATGCTCCACCCCCTACCACTCACACCCGTCCCCTTTTTCTCAGCCCATTCGTACACAACCCCTCCTTCCTTTTCCTCCCGCGCCTAGTGTCAACCCCATTCCTACCCTACCTCAAACCCCCCCCCCCCCCCCCCCGCTAACCTTCTTCCACCCACCATTATCCCATCCTACACTGACCCTGTCGCCATTAAAACAGTGAGAGAAATCATGAGTTCTCATATATTTTACACTGTTATTTGAAAATATTAATGGACAAAGCTAAACAGATTCCAACCTGTCTCTTTTCAAATAACAGTGTAAAATATATGAAAACTCATGTTTTTTCTCACTGTTTTAGTTTATAAAGCGGCGCCACATCAATAATGCTATCATTCATTTAATTTAATTCCGGATTCAGCAAGAAAGTGCTAATCGAGAAAAAAAAATGCTCCTTCACAGATACAGTTATTTATATTGGATTGTGTGTGCTGATGTTAAGACTATGAATTTATTTTATTCGTATACTGTAGGACACCTGGTATTAGTTTATTACAGTTGTAGTGAAATGCATTATGAATATAGTTTTAGGCACTGCCATGATAGTCTTCTTGTTTTCAGCTCCGGCCTAAGCCGAGAGCTCTAGGTTTTATCCGAATTATTGTTCTTGTTCTTGTTCTTGTTGTTCTTCTTGGGGCGACCACTTCTTAAAAGGGGTTCAACTCACTCACTCACTCACTCACTCACTCTCTTCCTCTCATCCATTTTCTTTTACCGACATTGAATCAATTATTATTATTATTATCTTCTTTTTTTCTTGGGGTGACCACTTCTTAAAAGGGGTTCAACCAATATTTAAGAGGTTCAACTGAGAGGGGGTTTAACCAAGAGGGGGTTCAACGGAGGGGTTCACCCTGAATAAAAAGGGTTCATTTTCAAAATTTCAATATAACCATATGAATACGAAAATCCAGATAAAACATAATTAATATTTTTGAGACCTTTACATATGGATATTTTATTATTTCACTTGAATCATTAAGAGCCGGAGCTTTTGAATGGTTTTCCTTCATGTTCTTGTTTTCTTAAATGTATAAAATTAATACTATGTTATTCCTAACTTTAATGCAACTTTTGTTTTAAGTTTTTACACTTGTTTTTTATGAGGAGAACTGGTGGACAGGCACGAACTGATCAGAGGTAGTTGAATTCCATTTGTTTTCGACTTCGTTCGGCTGCATGAATCTTTCGAATCTCTAGGGTTGAAGCCAAAGGATTCATACTCATTGTAATACTGTTTTCTGTCCTTGGCTGCCGTTAATACCTTGCGTGATAAGCAAAGTTTTTTTGGGATAGAATACAAGGGAGAAAAGAAGGATGGAGAAGGAATTATAGAGAGAGAAAGGAAAGGAAGGAGAGGCAGAGAAGATGGATGAAGAAGTAATTAGAGAGAGAAAAAGGAAAGGAAGGAGAGGCAGAAATGAAGGATGGAGAAGTAATTAGAGAGAGAAAAAGGAAAGAAAGGAGAGGGAATTAGAGAGAGAGAAAGGGAGGGAGGGAGGGAGGTAGGGGGCCAGGAGAGACAGGCAGGGTGAGCGAGGAAGGTAGCAGGGCAGACAGAGAGGGAGGGGCGATAGTACATGACCGTGTACCAGTTATCCCCTCTTCTGTTGACTTCGACGAAATAGATCACACTATCTCCCAGACTCCCGGTCAACCATTCTCTGGACTGCTCAGACAGACAGTCTAGGGAACAACAACAACAACAACAACTTCACCACGCACCAATACCTCCAACCAACCTCATTTATCACTGCCAACTTAAACATCACCATCTCCAGTGTACCTACCTATGCAGTTTCTGGGTCCGGCACTGAAGGGAATATAGGCGTAGGGGTGCCTTTTTCTTGTGTTTTCTGGTAGAAAGCGATTGGGATCGAACTTCTCCGGGTCAGGAAACTGAACTGGGTCACGATGGATCATATAGATGGAAATCAACACGTTAGTATGAGCCGGGATGACATTGCCACCTGGAAATGAAATTTAATGTGATTATTTACAGTATTATGGGAGATACGTGTCTTTGTCACAGGGTCCTAATGTGGTTGAGACAATATCTCGCACACGTATTATCTCACCGGCCAGGACATCAAGCGGCCTTTAAGACTTTAGTCAGTTTCTCGGGAATACAAAGCCGATTGTATTGAAACCTGGACCACTGACAGAATTAACTTTATAGTATCATATTTATATATTTTATCTTTAGTTCGCCTTCAGGGGCGGATTGTCTTTCTGAACAAGCAAGGTGGGAGTGGGAATATATATATATATATATATATATATATATATATATATATATATATATATATATATATATATATATATATATATATATATATATATATATATATATATATATATAATATGGTGTCACCTGAGAGGTGAGAAAGCCAATCATGGACCGCATATAAACCTCAAATCATCTATGGTTAACTAAACCATTGGATGTACTTGATGTAAAGAAAACGAGAATAAAGAGGTGTCTGGCAATTCCCTAGAGCCAGGCAAGGTCGAGCGAGGGCGCATAGGTATGATCATTTTTCTCTACGTTGCTCCTCTCCTATTCAGTAAAGAAGAGTGTCCTGCTGTTCTGTTTTGTTCTTTCACGTGGTGGTCAGTCTGTTCCCTCTGGACAGACGTAGGTTTTTTAGTATGTGTTTTTGTGTTATTCCTGGTGCTCGCAGGAATTTTTATTTACATGTTTTTTTCGGAGCTAATTTATTTTTCGTCTCCTCCTGCCTGTCAGCCTAGTGCTCAGAGGATTTTCCTGCCTTAGCGTTATTCTCATAGTCCTTTGCGTTCGAATTTTGGGTTTCCTTCTCGGGGTCCATATTCCTCACAAAGGTCTACTAAAACCTCAAGTGGGACTCAGCGTTTCCCTCGCTGTTTTCCCATCTTGTCTAGTTCTCTTCAGGTTTTGAATATTTGAAGTAGCTGTTTATTCGAACTCCACAAGGGCTTCTAGGGCCTCAGACAGGGTACAGAACTGGTGTTCAACTGTCTCCTTTGTCTGTTTGAGAGTGTTAGAGTGTTCAGTGAGAATTTCCCCACTCCTCGGAGCCTATCCCTCATTTTCCTCACAAGGGACAACATGGTTTCTGTTCACTATTTTCACTCTCCCACGGTTGTGGCAAATTCAGGCAACCACTAGTGTTTGTGTTTTTCTAGGAATTATGTTGTACCGGGTATGTACTTAGTTTGTAACCACCATGTGTTCTTTTCCTGATTCTCCATCTCTTTACCTAGGGATTATCCTTCTGACCTGCCTCTTCTACCCAGTTTACCTGCTCCCTTGGGTCTACCCCTCTGACTTGCATTTCTGCATTTCTGCCTCCTGTAAGTCTACTCCTTTTCTCTCACTCTCCATCTAGCCTTCCCTCCTTGAGTTTGTTTTACTCTGTCTCTGGGGGATATTTATTTAGACTTCTCAGAATAGGCAGGTTTTTGTATCATGTGTCAATCATAATATGTTTATTCTGATTTATAATGCCATATTTCTTCAACCGAAGTCTTTTTCCGTCTGTGGCCACGCCTTCAGCCACGGCCTTGGCCTTGCCTCAGTCCTTGAACTTGCCTCACACACATGTATCCTCCCACAGAAGACTACTGTGTGTGCCTCCCCGAGCAGTGGGGTCAGGATCTCCACGGACAGCCATGTGATGTGCTCTCTCCACGCCGACTGGCTGGTCTACGTTGGGTTTCAACCCGGGAGCCTGCCAAGTCAACTCCCCCTTGGTTGAGGAGTTGAGGGTGGCTTCTCCTTCCCTCTGTAATCTGCTACCTTGCTCCGCCGAGCTTGGAAAATGCTGAGCAAGTTAAGGCACCAAGGAGCTTGGAAGGATTCGGCTCGTGGAGATACCCATGATCTGGAGATCGAAGGCAATACCACCCAGGAACCACCCTCAACCTCGACTCTGTCTAGATCCACTACTCTATCATCTAGAAACTCCATCAGAGCTTATCCTCAGAAATCTAGGAAGCTCCTAGCTCTCTCCTCCCCTGAGGAAGAGTTCCCACTCCCCCAGGCTTCTATGAAGTGAAGGAGACAGTGACTTCCTTCATGCCTTGCTTCGTCCAACTACTGGCCTCCCTTCCTTCATTGGTGGTCGAGGCGGTAGCACTCTATACTTTTCCGTCGGCGGCAGACCAAGAGGTTCCCCTCGACACTGCCCAACCACCTCCTTTTCCTTCTACCCTCCTGGCCAAGACCGCTAACCTACCTACAACCTTTAGAGTTCCTTCCCATCTTCTGGTTCCCTCTCCTACCTGGTTGGCACCCGTCATACTTCGAAGGTATACTGAAACTTTCCACTTATCATGCTACCGACCCAAATACCTGGATTCTGAGAAACAACGACCTCCTTTGCAACACCATAGATGAGCAGGGCGAACGACAGATCATGTATACAGACACACCGGCCTCAGGGACTACCCCATCCTAAGTACCTCTCTCTACCCTTGCTGACACGGCTGAGACCCTACTTCTTTCCCGGTGGATCTGGACCAGTCCAGGACCCACCCATGGTTCCTCGACTACCTTTGGAGGGATTGCTCCTCCAGGACCCTTCCCTACCAAGTGAAGGAACCAAACAGCAAATACTGGGCGGCGGAGAATGCTGCCAGACAGGAACTTAACTTCCACATCGCCACCACCACGGTCTCTTCCCTAATAAAGGAATGGCTGTCTCACCTGGCTTCCAAATTTGAGGTTTTCTATAATCCACAACTAAAGGATGTCCTTAAAGGCGTCACTATGGTGGCTGAGGGTCTGGCTTATTTGATGGCGGCACCCTTACCTTCATCAACAAAGATGTTTATGGAGACGTGGTTGGTGGCCAAGACGGCCATAACCTGCAACCTTCCAGCAGCCTCAGAAGGGGAGTAGTACAGGCGGAACCACTATCCCCCAACCTATTCAACCATGAGGCAACTGATAGGATACTAGCGGCACAACCTCTGGTGATCCAGCAAAGCCGAGGCTTACACCCACACCTCCTATCACCAGGTTCCCTACAGCAGCTTGGCCCTTCAAGCCACAGGGTAAGGAGTCACCTATGCCAACCCCAGCACTTTCTGCCTAGAATAGGAGGTCCCTCCTTCAGCTAATGGCCGAATTTTGCCAATAAGAAGACCAGCCAATGAGCCACACTTACTGGGGTAGATCTCCAGCCGAGCCTCCGCCTGGCCCTCCAGAGGCTGGGCTGCGAGAGTCGTCTTGCAGGGACTGGATTGGCCATGGATATCCACTCCTCTGCTCAGGCAGCTCAGCAACCCACCTCCATCATCAAGGGTCTCTCCCTCAGTCTGGCAACACGTGGAAGAAATGTTGGAGAAAGGTGTCATAGAGCGGGCTTCAGTAAAGCTTTTCCTGTTGAGGCTTTACACCGTCCCCCCAAAAGACTCAGACAAGATGAGACAGGTCATGGACCTGAGTGCTGTCAATAAATTCCTGAAGCCTCTAACTTTCAAGATGTTGACAGTTGCTCAGGTCCATACAGTACTCAGAAGAGGAGACAGGTTAGTGTCAGTAGACCTAAAGAATGCCTACTGGCAATTTCCTATCCACCTTCTGTTCCGCCACTTCCTGGCCTTCCAAGCAGTAACCTACACGTACAAGTTCACCGGACTCCCCTTTAGACTCTCCTTTGCCCAGAGAGTCTTCACCAAGTTAACAAGGTGTGTGTCATCCCATCTGGCAGAAATGGGAGTCGGCAGCAAAACTTATGTCGCCAAGTTATGAAGTGAAAATGGAAATATAAGCTTCATGGGATTGTTAACTGAAAAATCAGAGAAGAATATTAATATACTCCCTGGATATCGTATTTCTATATAGTGAATGTGATTATACGATGATTAACCTTTTTGTTAATATTGAAGTCGTCCTGAGTGAGGCGACACAGCCTTTTCTAAGGACTGTACCTAGATGACTTGCTCCTGTTCTCTCTCAATAGAGAGGACACGGAGAACAGCGTCTGGATCACAAGGGGATAAAGGACATGGGCTGGCTAGTCAACTTGCCAAAATCCAATGTTGGCAATAGAATGGTCGATGAGGGACACCTCCCTAACGCTCCCGAAGGACAACGCGGCACGGACCCGCTGTCTACTCCGCTGCGTCCAGTTCTGCAGCACTATCTCCAAAGACAGTGCGAGAAGCTAAAAGATACCCTCAACTTAGCCTCTGCCACTCTACATCTGTGCAGGTGTTAAAGGATTTGATAAGATGAGTCAGGTAAGGATTAAAATACATCCATCTTCTATACGCGGGCAGAGGGAAGGCACTCTCCCATATACATGCTGTTTTCATATCACTATTTCTAGTCCTATTTGTAATTTCTCTAAAACTTCCACTGATAATTTTCGATACCTATACTTTTGAAGAAATTTTAGATACAAAAATGGTTCACCTACTCAAAGTCTAAGCCATGAATTTTGGCAAGAAAGTAAGGCAATTTTGCCACTGAAATGCGAGGGGCCGCTTATATTGACCCGTATGTACCCCGATCATAGAGACTACTATCCCATCCCATATTTGGCAGACTTGATAAGCCTCAGTTTGGGGGCCAATCGACGTAGATGCGCAGTGGGGTGACAGTTGATGAGCAGACCTGGTATTCTAGATCTTGGGCTTGAGGTCTTCTTGTTCTGGTAGTACAGTATATGATGAAGTTGATCTTTAGTGTTGGGGGCAGGAGGTTTAATATTCCTATTAATGATTTGAATAATTATGTTCTCATCTTTCTTGTAGGCAGTGGAGAAGGACTTGTAGTAGATTTTAATAGTGTTTTGTTGTCGTTGTTCTTGTTTATTCAAGGGGCTACTACTCTGGTACCATTTATCTATTATTTTCCTTGTCACTTTTTCTATATTTCTTTTGGAAAATGCATTGTTAACAAGTGCCATTGATGCTTTTTCTAGCTCAACATGTACTGAATTCCAGTCGCTGCAGTGACTGAGTGCTCTTCTGATGTAGGTACTGAATGTGGAGTCCAGGTACTGCTGAGGACATTCAAAGTCTGTAAGACAATGTCCTGGGTTAGTGGCCTTTACATAAACTGAAGTGTTGAACGACATCTCTCCTTGCTTTACCAGTATATCAAGCAATGGGAGGGATCCGTTTTCACTGTGCTCGATGGTGAAGTTGAGACCATGCAGAATCTTCCATTAGCTGTTGTCGTAGTGCTACTATCTGTAGGTTGTTTTAAGATTTGACAAACATGTCGTCGATGTAGCGGCAATATATCTGTAGTGTTGTATATTCTTTAAGATCTCTTCCTCAATACTGCCCATGAAGAAGTTGGCAAAGAGAACTCCTAATGGTGATTACATGGCAACTCCATTAATTTAACCGTACTTGGCTCCTATTGAGCAGATGAAGGGTGCTTCCTTTGTACAGCAATATAGAAGCTTTCCCATTAAACGTTCGGGGATATCACAGTTAGGGGTTGTCATGATGCTATAGTTTTTTGATAATGTATTGGATTGTCCGGTCAACTGGAACATTGGTGAAAAGAGACTCGGTGTCAAGTGATGAAATTGTACCCTTAGAGTTATTGTTGGCCATCCAAGAATTCAGTTAGGATCTCACACTGTAGGCAATAGGCACATAAGGGGTGAATATTTCTAGTTTTTTGGCAATGTTGTAGGTAGTAGTTGGTATCTGGGAGATAATGGGCCTTAGTTTGTTTCCAGGTTTATGTGTCCTGACATTACCGTAACAGTATCCAAGGTCATTCCCAGTCCTAGCCAATCAGCATTCAAATTTTGACTGACGGTAATATCCAGGTATATAAGCTCCTGGATAACACAGCATCCTCACTTACTTCTCAGCCACTAAAGAAGCCCCAAGAGGTGTGAAAACGCGTTCTGGCTACAAATGCATATTCTACCTACAACATGGCATATGGTGATACTGTCTATGAAAGGCAAAACAATCTTAAGGTAAAGAGAAGATGCAGACAAAAAGATGTAAAGAATAAAGCAGCCATAAATTTTAATGAAATATGCTTGAGAGAAAACCTCCTGCTTGTCTATAATATTTCATATATATATATATATATATATATATATATATATATATATATATATATATATATATATATATATATATATATATATATATATATATATATATATATATGAAATTAGTGTGTATGTGTCTCACAGATGTTGAGGTCTTCGCTGAGGACCCTGCCCAGGTAAGGAACACTGGGGAGAAGCCGAAGTGCTTCTTTGATGCAGTTCTCGGTGTACTTCATTTGACGCAACTCAGCAATCCCTAATGGCTGGTCCGGGCTGGTTAAGATTGCGTCCAGCTCCTCATGCACCTTTGCCTGTCAGACATAAAGGGTGTATTAAATCAGGGCAACGAATTTGGTAGTAAAGCTTAGTATACACATACGCGAATAAGCTCCCGCCGCCACCTCAAATAAGCAACAGTTTGAAGATTTTTTTCAATGGAATCCTTATTCGGGTCCTTCGGCAGCGATTCGGGTGCTTTACCGGCAGTTCGTAGTGTGCCACGAAATGTTGGTTGACATCCCAACTTTTAGGGACAGATGCTGAATATAAATATATCGCAGAGGAACTACACGTACAGCTGGTCAAACTCCTGCGAGGCCCAGCCAGTGTTGTCAACGTTGGCCGAGATAACCCCGAATCACTAGTTGTGAGCTCTGCTCGTTCGAACCATTCACTGGTGGGAGGGAGAAGTAAGGAGGGGTTTGAGGAGGGTAAGGGCGGGTGGTGCCTATAACAGAGATGAGAAATTATTCTTCGGGTGGTGAAAAATGTGTGGATGCCCAGTTATCTATTATTAATATACCAATATTCGTGTCAATTATTAACATAATTAAATGTAGGATTAACTTTTTAATATTATGATGTAACACAAAAACAACTGAGGTAACATAATTGCATAATGTTTTCATATAATATTCAATGGTTATCATTAAGCACTAAATGCTGAAAAATGTCTTACACAATAACTGAATAAGAATGATGATGAATAAAACAAATGTTTATATTACACTAGCAGGGATACCCGACGTTGTCCGGGGATCAATCTATCAATCTATCTATATCTATCTATCTATATCTATATCTATCTATCTATATCTATTTATATCTATATGTATATCAATCTATTTATATCTATCTATCTATATCTATCTATCTCTATATCTATCTCTATCTATCTATATCTATTTATATCTATATGAATATCTATCTATCTCTATATCTATCTCTGTCTATCTATATCTATTTATATCTATATGTATATCTATCTATTTATATCTATCTCTATCTATCTCTCTATCTCTATCTATCTATCTATCTCTATCTATCTATCTATCTATCTATCATTATCTATCTATCTATCTATCTATCTCTATCTATCTATCTCTCTATCTATATATATATATATATCTATCTATCTCTATCTATCTATCTATCTATCTCTCTATCTATCTATCTATCTATCTATCTATATCTATCTATATATCTATCTATCTATCTATCTATCTATATCTATCTATATCCATCTCTATCTATATCTCTCTATCTCTATCTATATCTCTCTCTATCTCTCTTTCTCTCTATCTCTATCTATCTATCTATCTTCTATCTATATCTATCTATTTATCTATTTATGTCTATCTATCTATCTATCTATATCTCTCTATCTCTCTATCTATCAATATCTATCTATCTATCTATCTATATCTATCTATCTCTCTATCTATATCTATCTCTCTATCTATATTTATCTCTCTATCTATATCTATCTATCTATCTATATCTATCTCTCTATCTATATCTATCTATATCTATCTATCTATCTATTTATCTCTCTATCTATCTCTATCTATCTATCTATCTATCTATATCTATCTATTTCTCTATCTATCTCTCTATCTATCTATATCTATCTATCTATATCCTACATTTAATTATGTTAATAATTGACACGAATATCGGTATATTAATAATTGATAACTGGGCATCCACACATTTTTCACCACCCGAAGAATAATTTCTCATCTCTGTTATAGGCACCACCCGCCCTTACCCTCCTCAAACCCCTCCTTACTTCTCCCTCCCACCAGTGAATGGTTCGAACGAGCAGAGCTCACAACTAGTGATTCGGGGTTATCTCGGCCAACGTTGACAACACTGGGTGGGCCTCGCAGGAGTTTGACCAGCTGTACACTTACGGCTCGTCTGCGGCCTTCTCTCGGTATTTTGTGGCACCAGCAGCAAAAAAACGTGATACACCCCTGACTTCCTGGCAGCCCTGTAAACACCACAGACGCAACGGCAGTGAACTGATGATGTATCTTGAGACATACCGGAAACATTCAAATTCGTATACATTTCAATAAATGCATATAGTTTCATGTTGGGGGTGGGACGGTGATAAGTTGGATGTATACCGGGGATGTTGCCCCAGCTCTTTCACGGCAAATCTGACATGTTGCTCTAGTGGTAGGTCATTGATCGTGAATAATATGCTATAGTTTGGTTTTATTACCTTATCATTTCTGTAGAGAGTACGTTCAGAGAAAAAGCCCGCATGCTTTGTACAGTACTTCTGTATTTATTTAGTGTTTTGTGCATCGATTGCATATTTTAGCAACTTTGTGAGAGTGGGAGGTTTCCTATTATAGTGGTGGGCATTTTTCATGTTTTTTAGTAATCGTGATTAGAGTAATCGATTAGTATTCGATTACTTTAACTTTGTATATAACCACAGTAACCTATAGTAACCTAGGTTACATATGTAAAAATGTACTGATAAGAAATGCCAATATGTATGACTATGTAATATTCTATAAGCAAGCAAAGCCATATATCTCATGATTTATCTTTTACATCATCAAAACAAGTTAATGTTTATGGTAAAATTATATATAAATCTTTCGTCTCTTTAATGAAACTCAAGCAATTTCTGTGGTCCAACGCTTGGTCCTTGCTCGGGACACTGTAAACATTTTCCATTGATGCCAGTGGTTACCACCCCTGTGAGCAGGGGGTGTGGGGGTTTGAGTCGGCTGTTTGTGGCGCTAGTTAGACCACATTTGGAGTATGCAAATCAGGTATGGTCACCACATTTAATCAAAGACAAAGAGGTAATCGAGAATGTCCAAAGAAGAGCGAGTAAAATATTACCAACATTGAGGAACATGACATATTATGAAGAAAGACTGAGGAAACTGGGATTGCCAACGTTAGCCTATAGAAGAGTTAGAGGAGACATGATAGAGACATTAAGATACTGTTTGGAGTATACGATCAAGATGTTTGTGCTGATGTGTTTGTCCTACGGCAAGATACGAGAACAAGAGGCCATCCAAAGCAGATTTTCAAGGGACGAGCGAGATTGGGAAAGAGAAAACATCCATTTTGTAATAGGGTGGTAAATGACTGAAACGTTTTGCCCCAGTATGTAATAGAATCAGAGTCAGTTTCAAAGTTTGTTTGAGATAAATTTAGACAAAGCCTGGTGTGACCAACAACTTAAGTACAACTATAAGTCCAAAATGGAATATAGTAATATATATAATTAAGTCTGCCACTGCCAACAACACATTCAGCTGAAAGTTCAGAGCTGGATGTACAGGCCTAGCCCAGGCCTCTTTCAGAAGATATACTGTGAGTTACTGTGAGTTTAACTCATATAGTATATAGTACATAACATTTATGTATTCATATATTTTGTATATTAGTATTAGGTATCAAAAGCCTGTAATACTAAAGAAAATGTAATTGTTATCTAATAAATTATGTTTTTTCAATTAATATTATAGTTTTGCCAAGCTACTTTAATAAACAGGATTGTGTTGACTTAAACGATATTAACAACTTCGGAAAGGTCTCAGGAGTCACGATGCAAGTCATCTGGGTTTTACCCTATGTATAGGAGGCTAAGGGTAGTATTTCTAAACTCTTCGACGATAATGCGTTTCGCTACTAAATTCGTATTGGAAAATAAGAGTTACTTCGCGACGCAGAGAATTTCTCCTCAGAGGAGCTAGTAGTTAAATACTACTACACTTATATTCTTCTATATTCAAGTAATACCAAATATATGAATATATATCAAAGCTTTATTTTGCGTATCGTTAAACTGTAGCAGTGATTTATGTTCATTTTAACACCATACGCACCACTCTGTATTCCTCTATATATTCCATGTGCTGGTACGTCGCTCCCTGTTCCGTTGTACTCTCCCCATCCCAAACAAGCCACAGTCTGGCATTTTGATTAATCCCGTCCCCTGACTCAGCTTAACAGCCACCTGCCTCCCGCTTTCTCCAGGTATGAATCAAAGTGGGTGCAGCAGATCAGGTGATGGCGTGATTACGTGAGTAACGCTATATACGGGAACCTGAAGCAAGGAGATAAAAGGAGCGGAGCTGCGCTTGTATGGCAGGAGGGGAGTCTACATCCAGCCATGGCCCTGACAGCACCTACTGCCGACCACACCACTTCCCCTGCCGACCGTCTTGTTGGCAGGGTGAAGTGGTTTAACCATTAGAAGAGCTATGGTTTCATAACCTCTGACGAAAGAGATTACTTTGTCCACTGGAAGGGCATCCTTCTCTCTGCTGCCGCCACCTCACCACCATCACTGGGGGACGGAGAGGAGGTGTTCTTCACTGTGGAGGAAAGGCGTGGAGGCTACCAACGTAGCGGTACCTAATGGTGGACAGGACCTATAGGCTCACTCCATGCCCGTGGGAGGAAGACGGCCGATGCCCAACCATCACCTCGACGGCAGCAGCAGACAGACATCGTCACCGTCTGCACCAAGACTACTGTTGCTTTAGCTGCAGAAGGGTTAGGTCGCCTCTCTGACCTCCTCCTGGACATCTTCAGGAGAAATGGCTTACCACCAATAGCCATTTCTCCTGATCTACAACCACCCACCACTACCACTAACACTACCACCAAGAAACGAGGCAGCAAGTCTGTACAACGGGGGAGAGGCAGAGAGGAAGTGCCACCTCCACCCCCGTCGCCGGTTAATGCTGCCTCGCCCACTCAACCGGGCGGATAATGGGAAGGCACCACCACCACCACCTGAACTTTCCATGCAGGAAATAGAGACGGAGGAGGACTCTGACACCAGTTCCTCCTGCAACACCAACGACACCAGTGACAACATGGATCTGGAAGATGGAGGGGAGTGGCAGATGGCCGGGAGGAGGAAGAGGAAGAGAAGAAGGATGGACACCTTCTCCTCGCCTCGACCTGTTCCAACGACACGTCTCTCGGCGACGTGACCCCAACATCTTCCAGATCTGAGAAGAGTGAAACACCCCAATACGAAGACCATACAAATATACTAAAGTTAAAAATAAATAGCTGCTTTAATGCCCACCACTATGGGTGATAGACAAAAAAAAAAAAATTGTATGGCAGACTACCCAGCGAGCTACCTGCCCTACTCCTGTTGTCTTCACACACCTGCAGCACACACGTGTTCCCACTCTGACCACACGTTATATCTCTGGTCTACTCCACTACACAAGCGACACTGCAACTACCAACTCTCTACGACGCTACACGGCAAGCTGGCCTTCCCCATATCATTTATATTACACTCTTGTATATTACCAATATACTGTACCGTGTATTCTAGAGTCTTAATACACATTTTATTGGTGGTAATGAATAGAATATACTTCTACTGCAAATGAATACAACCATGATATTTTGGTTGATATGGCCACTCTGACCATGAAAATGAAATTGGCTGGTAATGCGGTGGCACCGCATAGTGTGACAACAGCCTAAGATTGAAGGCGGCAGCATGGTAATATGCAATTGATGCTGTCAGTGTTGTTAGTAGAGGGCAGTGTGACGTCTCCGATGCGAAATTTAAGTTCAAACTTTTCAAATCAGTTTAGAAAAATAGGGCAAAGGACTTGCAGTACCAGAGAAAATCAGAAAGATCTTGAAAAAATATATATATTCTTAAGTTTATCTAACCTAATCTATGTAACCTAACTACCCTTAACTTAAAACATTTTCACATACCCTAACAAAAGTTAGAGTACAACAACTGTTACTGCAATTTCTGCAAAAATGTGGCATCATATAGGATTTCACATATTCTGGAGATAATTCTATGCTGCACGTCTGCAATTCCAATTAGGCTTCAGTGTTTGCATTTAAATGTTGGTAATCAAAGCACAAATAATGTGTCAGTGACTCATATAACTCTTGCCACAATAAACTACCACTACATACTAGAATATATTATAAACTTTTACCATAAGGCGTGTTTTGAAGGCTAATAAACGCTGATGAGACGGGGTTGTGGCTTGCTACGACTGGGGTTAAGACTGCTCAGTAGTGGGTATAAATTTCAACAGATTTACGACCAGACTTAGTCCCTCTGACGTCACAATATGGCGCCCAAAATGTTTTGAACATCGTAGGCGGCAGCCATTGTGATGACTTTTATAGCGCCTCGCTGGCGAGCAACGACCAGGACTAAAGTTTTGAACTTCCGGCCCCAGGCTGGTGATTTAGGCTGGTGGTTTTGGTTGTAGGTGTAACAGTTTTCGAGTAATAAGGGGACAAACAGAGACTGTTTGCCATTTAAAGTATAGATGTTCGAACTCTGGTTCGTTTATTCATTCTCTCTCTCTCTCTCTCTCTCTCTCTCTCTCTCTCTCTCTCTCTCTCTCTCCTACTAACGCTTTCAGGGCCAGTGTCGCACTGTTTTTCGGGAATAAATATGTAACTAAAGGTTGGTTCAGTATGATGTTTTGCCACGGGTTATTATATACACTTGCGTCATTTTTATGACATTTAACACTAAGATACGAACGATCATAGTGTGACGTATATACCTCGTCAGTCCACAGGCTCCACCTATCCCCTTCTCTCTCTCTCTCTCTCTCTCTCTCTCTCTCTCTCTCTCTCTCTCTCATCTCGAAACTTTGTTAGAAAATACAACACGATCACAAGTTTTAGTCTTAAAAATATGTATAGGTATATAATGCTAGCAGGCATTATGGTTTAATTAATGATACTGTTAACACTTTTTATCATATAATGATACATAACAGCAACAATATACAAATAGTAGAATTGTGTAAGATAACGCCAGTGCTTGACGGGATAGCAAGGCTTTATTGGAATTCAGGAGTGGTGTGTTTTCATTGTGTGAAATGGGTAAAGTCATGGACGAAATGCTTTACACACAGTAAGATGCTGTGTGAGAGCCAACGATGTCCGTCATGACGAAGATGTTATATTGTCCACGTGGCTCTAGGAACTCTTTTGTCATGCGGCTGTACTCTATGTACAGTTGTGCACAGATGACTCGAGGCCACCTCATCCACCAATATGCTGGTGTTTTATCTGGTAACAGTGGCAGCTATGAATTGAACCGAAATTCAGACGTCTGCTCGGGCGAAACCAACACAATTATAATTTGTCAATATGCGGGTTTAACTGTTCTCAAAAATATCATGTAAGTAAATGTATTATATTGATAATGAGTAACATATTATAAACATTATGGACATATTACAACAACAATATTACAACACATATATCCAAATAATGATACATTCATTAATGTGAGAAACACGATTTTCGAATACTGCATCAATACAGAAACCAGTTTGTCTCACATAAAATAAAGCTTCAATTGTTAATTATTATATGTGCTGTAATAATAATTTACCCTATATTCACCATGATCTGTCAGTGACACCATCAGATAATAATTTAACAATACACATAATAAATGCTTCATAAATGACAAATGATAAATGACAAAGCTTGTGACCGCGTTGCACTTTCGAACAAAGTTTCGAGACCAGAGAGAGAGAGAGAGAGAGAGGATGAGTGGAGTCTGTGGACTGACGAGGTATATACGTCACACTATGATCGTTCGTATACCAGTATTAAATTTAATAAAAATAACGCATTTCTCGGGGACAAGTACCTTACTTATTCACTTATAGTAGTATATTATAGTTCCAAACATTAGTGGAGGGTGTGTATAATAACCCGTGGCAAAACATCATACTGATCCAACCTTTCGTTACAGATTTATTCCCGAAAAACAGTGCGACACTGGCCCTGAAAGCGTTAGTAGATGTCTTTCTTCTTTAATTCGCGATACCTTCCTTCAGTCATTCTAAGTTTCTTTTATTATTTCTTCCTTGCCTCCATTCTTTTTCCATCATTCATTTCCTTCTCTCTCTCTCTCTCTCTCTCTCTCTCTTTTATAATCAGAACGCAACACCCAGCATCATTTGCCACCAGTAGCATGAGAGAGAAGTTGATAGAGAAGTGTGAAACTAAAATGAAGAAAAAGAAAAAAAGATGGGATAGTTGAACAAATGAACAAGAGTGGATGGGCCAAAGGGACACCCACCCATTTACTACTTACTGCCCACATCACTTCAGACAATACTATTTCTAAGGGTGAGCGGAAAGGAATAAATAATATTAATGAGTGACAAGGAATATAGTTGTAGCCAACTATATATCAGTATTTGTTACAAAGCATTGTTATGTTATGGCATGAGTAGATAAATGTGTGAGTAAAGGGGATAGAAGAGAATTGTAATAAAGAAAGAACTGCATTGAAGGAGGAACTACATCACCACGGTTAAAGGAATCTCTACCGTATACAGTACTAGCAGCGATACCCGACGTTGTCCGGGTCAAGATCTTACATGTAGTTTTGTCAATACATTTCCTCTAATTATTTTTATGTGAACTTATTAGGAGAGTGGAAGGAGTCCATTATCCAGTGTGGTTGCTGGTCCCCTAGAGAAAACATGCCAGCTTTACAACCACAAAAGTTATCCATGACGCAAGTAGATCAGAAGGTGGCATTGTAACAGCCACGATTAAATTGCAAGGCCCAAGTGGCGAATTGGTCTGCAGAGGTACTGGGATCGAACCCCCCTTCCCCCCCCCGCCTCAATCCATTGGTCATTTTAAAACTGTTTTCTTACATAGATATATAATTATAAAAAAGTCAAAAGAAATTTAAAAAAAAGAAAATACTGGTTCGAATAACATACCATAATGTTATGTGTCAAATTTATGTTATGTTATGTTACGTTACGAAATGTTTTATTATATGTTATGCTATGCTAGGTTATGTTATGTTATGTTGCATTACGTTATGTTTTGTTATGCTATGTTTGGTTAGGCTATGTCATGTTATGTTACGTTATATTATGCTATGTTTGGTTAGGTTAGATCATGTTATGTTACGTTATATTATGCTATGTTTGGTTAGGTTAGATCATGTTATGTTACGTTATATTATGCTATGTTTGGTTAGGTTAGATCATGTTATGTTACGTTATATTATGCTATGTTTGGTTAGGTTAGATCATGTTATGTTACGTTATATTATGCTATGTTTGGTTAGGTTAGATCATGTTATGTTACGTTATGTTATGCTATGTTTGGTTAGGTTAGATCATGTTATGTTACGTTATGTTATCTTACCTTATCTCTTTCAATTGTCAGTTCAATATAATCGTATTCGTTTTTTTCAATATATGAAGGAAAAATAGGTGTGGTCGCTCTGAGACGGGGTGTTGCAGCACTCACGTTAAAAGAGTTACTATTTCATTAAGAATTGGTACTGATAAATCATTTCCTTTGCAATATATTGGTTCCTTATGACTGGCTGTATAATTTAAGCATATATATATTAATTTTGCGTAGACTATTAGTTCACCATGTCACCAAAATGTAGCAAAAAGGCACCAGTATGGACATACATGGATAAAGTTAACCCTGATTACATTCTTTGTTTGATATGCAATGACACTTTAAAGTACCGGTATGGTGGTGGAACATCCAACATAATAAAACACATATTAGAATTAAGGGAAGTATTTTATGATAGTACGTAATCGATAATGTACACTGTGATATAATGGATGTGATAGTATTGTAGAATTAATTTAACATTCGCCAAGTGTTTCAACTGTTTATCATTTACTCCAAAAAAAAAAAATATCGAGATGTGACTGTATGACTATGAAGGCTCGTGCTACCGACCCAGACTCGGTAATCATATTACAGCTGGACTCGTCTCACACACCACAAGTGATTACCGAGTACCAGTACTCACTTGACTCCTGCTTGGTTCCTCCGCTCTTAATATTTACCGAGTCCAGGGAATTATTCTTGCGCAGACAAAGCTATAATGATTACCAAGTCAGTACATAATGAATACAGGGTAATAGATTCCAAAACCAGTTCTGGGGTTCCACCAGTCAGAGTACTCGGAAACGTGAGTAGGCTACCGAAGGAAACGGTTCCAGCCCAGCCCTTGCAGGGGTTCGACCCCCCCCCCCCCCCAACTCCCCATTGGTCATTTAAAAACATTATTTTGTAGGCCGAGGACACTTCCCAGGTTTCAAGGATCAAAATCATGTAAGAAAAATCACTCTAGGTAAAAACGAATCCGACGTGCATAGCGGCTAAACAGACAGACACACACACACAGACAGACGGAATGTTATATATAGATAGATTTCACTGCATTTCAGCCCTCTACCTGCCCCTTACACCTCCAGAACGTTCTTCTGGGCATAGTTTTCCCTTCGTCTCATTCTATTAATGCTACAATATTGTAATACATATTATGGAGAATAACATAAAGGTCTTGTGTTGCTTTGATAATCTCTATACGTATTAACGTTACATTTGAGAGTCTAGGGTGAAATGTTGATAGTTTACTATGGTTAGCATTAGTCGACATTATGCAGACTATTAAAAGAGACGATATAATATTGTTACGATTTAGGTTTAATTTGGGTAAATTTAGGCATGCATGGATAAAGAGTTGGTCAGGAGGAGAAAGGGGTTGGCAACACTGGGGAGAAGACGGGGGACTTTTGGTGTGTGTGTTTGTGCCTGGAACTTTGATATATGTGTGCCAGATTTGTGAGTGTTGTGAGGGAATATAACCTGTTTAGGGAGGTGCCTGTTTGCCTATGGAGCCCGGTGGTGTCACAGTTAGCCTAACTGTAGACTGGCAACCCTTGTAAGGTGAGATTAGTGAGAAAAATAAACTTATGTGAAACTACCCCAGTGTGTTGTTGTTGTTGTTGTTGTCCCTTCCCCCACCTCTTACACCTCGCCTATATACCCCGGCACGCCGAACTCCTAGTTTGTATAAGTCCTGCTGGTACCCAAGTGGTCCTGGGGTGAGTGGGCAGTGTAATAATATATTAAAATAATTTAAATTTTAATCATTTAATCTAAGTTATTTAAGTGAGTATAGTCACTGCAGAACAGTGACAAGCAATTAAAGTAAACTGTTTAACTCTGTCGAAATTTAGGATTGATATTTATAGTGATAATAAGTGAGGTCTCATTATTTCAAATGCGTAGTTAAGTGAAACCCTCCTTATTATTATTATTATTATTACTAGATTATTTATTTATTAATATTGTATAACTGTTGTTATTTTTCATTTACGTGATTGATCAGTGCTATCTCTAAATGTGATTATTTTGGGTATTTTACGTGATTTGTGTAGCCAGTGGCTGACCATTAGTTATTGTCTATTTTTCTTTTCTGTGTTGAGTGAGATGTTGGTATCTGAAATACAGTACGGGAATAACTGATTTAATTTTTATTAATTGTATTGTGTTAGTCTTACTTCTTAGTGTCAATAATAACATTATTTATGTGTTATTACTTCGTGTTTGATTTCTACACAAAGTAATATTGAACATAGTTTGTTGCAAGAGATTTCTTGCTTTCATTAATAGTGTTCATTCTTGATGGTCAGATAGCCTTACTCTTACTCTCCTCACGTAACACTGTCCACTACCCTTTGGAGTAGTATTACCTGCAGAGATATGGACAGTACCTTAAGCGTTTTGGCGCCCCTTCTGCCCAGCCATTTCTCTTCATTTGTTCAACTCTCCCACCGTTTCTTCTATTACCCCCGTGATTATAGTCCCACTTCTGTATTACAAGGCTTACCCCTCGTGCTCCTGGCGGCATATCATCCTGGCTGTTGTGTAACCGTTGAAAAGCAAAGCATCCTTTTCAGTCATTAAAACTCTCTCTCTCTCTCTCTCTCTCTCTCTCTCTCTCTCTCTCTCTCTCTCTCTCTCTCTCAATAAGGCTAAGGAGAGGGAAGGAGGTAAATAGAAGAAGAAAGAGGAGGAGGGAAAGGGGGAGGAATTAGACACAGCGATAGTAAAAGGATTATTTGGAGGATATATATAATAATTCCCAGATTGAGAAATATGAAGAGAGAAGAAGAACAAGTAAATTAAATTATTTCAGCTAAACAGCACCTAAACTACAAGTTTCTATCTGCCATGGTAGTTCAATCCTGTAACCTTCAACACCTTATAGTGTTTTTTATTACAAAGAAGAAAATGAGACCGAAGTTGACCCTAACCTAACAACACTTCACTGAGCACGTCGATTTAATGAAACTTTTGAATTGGCCTTAAGAGCAGAGTGTACACAACTTCACACCCATTTTTTAAAGTAACAGTTTGTATTGGATTTAGGCTGGATGTTTATCATTTGTGGCCCCTAGAGGATATAATCTCTGCTATAAACACCATTTATCTCCTATCTACAAAGAAGCTCTTGCGTAATTTGGGTAGACTAATCTCGGGCCTCTCAACACATGAGCCCTTTGACAGCTCTGCAGAGGAAGACTATTTGGGGATCTTTCACACGGAGTGAAAAGCTGATAGGGAGCATTACCTCATCAAGTTGTCTGGTTATTGCTCCCGTCCAGCGGTTCCCTAACTTGCAAGTATGTACATGGAAATCCTGGCTGAACAGTGAAAAATGAATGAATTATAATTGGTAACTTGCTTGTATTTCCGGATGGTGCCCAAGGAGGAAGAGTGACCAACTAATCGCAGCAGCGGTGGTGTCGTGTCCCTCGAACATAAATGTGTCCACCTCCTCCCGGATGTCTTCATCACTTAACCCCTTTGTTCCACCTGAATATTCAAGGAGGATGTCCAGGAACGCCAGACGCTGCTTCTTATCTGAGGGAGGAGTAAACCATATTCTTGTAACCTTTAATTAAACGATGTGTGAAAAGCAAGGAAGTTTATATTAATCAGATATTGCATTAAATTAATTTAACTACTTGACAATAATGCCGGTAATAAATTAATACTTCACAACCACAGTAGAGATTGTATGAAATGTTTGCCAGGAATAACACTGAGGATTATAATGTATTTATAAATGTTTCAACAAGTACCATTTGTAAACTCTAAAGTGAAAATAATACGAAAATATTTTTTTAAAATACTATTTCATCCATCCTTTTAGTTGTCAAGATAACATGGGACAACGATGACAAGGGAAGATACATAAAGATATTATCACTATTGGCGACGGCAATTGTTCTGTTAAAGCTGTAAACACTTTCTATTTCTTAATTATTACACAGATTGAGAACCATAAAAGAATCGTTTATGAGCTTCACAACTCTGGGCCGGTTGACGAAATTCAATTTTAATTCTATATTCTCCGCAAAGTATTCACAATCCTCATGAACTGCATCCCAAAATTTGGGGACCAGCTCCCCATTCTCTCCCATCAAACCTAGCAAAGGAGAAAACCTAATTGGTGAATATTTTAATTATTATATAACCTTATCAGGTATATATATGCAAATTAATCACTATATATATATATATATATATATATATATATATATATATATATATATATATATATATATATATATATATATATATATATATATATATATATATATATATATATATATATATATATATATATATATACATAAAGCCGAAATTCTGTGTGTGTGTGTGTCCTCTATGCACGCCAAGATCCTTCGTTCTAGAGTGAAAATTTTTACATGGGTGTGATCGCTAATACTTGGGGAGTGTTTTGGACCTATAAAAAAAATGTTTTTCATGTTTTTCAAAAAATGTTTTGGATGGGGTTCGAACCCCTGGATTAGTGTCACGCACAACTCTCTCTCTCTCTCTCTCTCTCTCTCTCTCTCTCTCTCTCTCTCTCTCTATCTATCTTTAATTTTAGAGAGAGAGAGAGAGAGAGAGGGTGTGTGTGTGTGAGAGAGGTAATACTGGGTTTGGTTATATTTGTGTCTGAGTGAGAGATAGTGTGTGTGTGTGTGCGAGAGAGAAAGAGTGAAAAATATATAGTGTGTGAGAGGTAGAGATAGATAGCTAGACTGTGAGAGAGAGATAGAGAGAGAGACTGTGTGTGTGAGAGATAGATAGATAGATAGATAGATAGATAGATAGATAGATAGATAGATAGATAGAGATAGATAGATAGAGAGAGAGAGAGAGAGAGAGAGAGACTGTATGTGAGAGAGATAGACTATATATGCGGGAATAGGGGACAGGCTTGGGGTGGGGGGGTTTGGGGGGTGCTGGAATAGGGGACAGGCTGGGGGGGGGGGTAAAAAGCCTGTCCCCTACCACCACACACCCCAAGCATGCCCCATATTCCCGCACCGCTCTAAACCCCCCCAAGCCTGTCCCCCTACTCCCGCACCCCCCATCCCCCCTACTGTAAACAACACACACTAGGGTACACACACACACACACACACATACTGTACATACACACACACACCGTACACGCACACACATACACACACCGTACACACACACACAAACATACACTCACACATACACATACACACACCCCTACCGTACACACACACTAGGTAAGGTAATTTCTGCCTTTTTTCGTTATCACTTTAAAGTTGTCTCAGTTGTTGAAAGGATTCTTTTCTTCTCTTTGGAATAATCAAATCACGGGGTGGGTTTGGGGGGTGCGGGAATAGGGGACAGGCTTGGGGTGGGGGGTTTGGGGGGTGCGGGAATAGGTGGTGGTGGTAGTAGTGGAGGTGGTAGTGGTTGATGTAGTGGTAGTAGTGGTGATGGTAATAGTGGTAGTAGTAGTGATAGTGGTGGTAGTGGTTGATGTAGTAGTAGTGGTGGTTGATGTAGTAGTGGAGGTGGTAGTGGTTGATGTAGTAGTGGAGGTGGTAGTGGTTGCTGTAGTAGTGGAGGTGGTAGTGGTTGATGTAGTAGTGGTGGTAGTGGAGTTTGCATTCGTTACATATCAGTGTTGTATTATTATATCCTTTGTCTATTTAGAACTCTGTGATCGTGTATGAAAATTGGAGGCTTCTAATTCCTCCTGACTATGCCAAGAAACAAATAAGCTCCTTTCGTATAGCATCCACCGCCCGAAGGGCGGTGGAAGGGCGGCCGCAGGCCGCCAGCCCTCCGCAGGAGCTAGCGGCTCTTAGCCGCCCGAAGGGCGGCAGAGCAGCTAGTATATATATATATATATATATATATATATATATATATATATATATATATATATATATATATATATATACATATATATATATATATATATATATATATATATATATATATATATATATATATCATTTTATTATTATTGTGTTACTTCAAACAGGATAATTGTCTGGTCCACACTGCAAGAATCATCCGCCTTTGGTTTGCCGAGCAACAAGACATAGACTTATTTGAGTGGTCCAGCAAGGGCTGTGACTTTAATCCTATTGAAAACTGCTGGGGCAACAAGAAAGAACTACAGGTCAGCTCCTTCAACACACAAGGGTCGAATGCGAACTATTCCGAAAAAAATCAACAAGTGATCTACAACACAGTTGCCTCTATGCCAGACAGGCTTGAGTAAGTTATTGCAAACGGCGGTGGATGGAGTGGGTACTGAATGATTTCGGTAGTTAGTTGAGGCCTGGTGATTTTCCTGAACAGAATATTTCATTATACTGTTTAATATTTTCATTTAAAGTTATCTATCCTCATTGTTAATGACTTCTTCATTAACCTGTATATGAGCTACTACTTTATTTTGTTGATTAGTCACAATTATTATATAATAGTTTACTTATATAATTAATGGTCATTATCTTAACTCTGAAGGACATGACTGTGTATTTTGATGTGTATATGTAATAAATGGACAAACAAAATTGATAACCTGTTTGCACACCTTATAATGTAAACTTGGAATGGAGAGCAGCGACTGAGAGATGAGGGACTCCTCCCAGTGCAAGAGAGAGAGAGAGAGAGAGAGAGAGAGAGAGAGAGAGAGAGAGAGAGGTGGGGGAGAGAGATTGATTGATTGATTGATGGATATTAGGCGCCGCAACATCGAGGTCCTATAGCGCCAGAAAAAGGTGATAGAGAGGTGTGACAGAAAACAGGAAGGAAATAAAATGAAAAGAGGGATAGTTGAAGAACTGAAAGATGGGAACCATTTAGTCTGGTCTCTCACTGGCGACCTTCCTAGCATGGGAAGCCCTCTCTCCCAGATATATGGGCAGAGCTGGTGGCCGGAGCCCCCTCTAGTCTAGCTCGGCAGGTCTCAGAGACACACAAGCCCCCCCCCACCTCGGCAAGGTGGTTCCCATCAATAGGGTGGGAGGGGTGAGACCGATGTACTGATTCGAGTTGTGGCATCACTGACGTGGTAAACAGCATGGTCCGTACGCGGTTTTGTGTTGCGATATGGAGTCTATGCACTTTTAATACTTTATCAGTAGAAGCACAGTACACTGCAGACTTTATTGAAAAGATGGACCAATTATTCAACTGTTTTAATAGTGGATCTCGTACCAGTGCTTCTAAAATGAAACATGTATTTAGTGTAAATTCAGGTCATAAGGATTTTCTATCTGGCTGTTTGACATGGTTCGTTGATACTAAATCATTGGGTCTTCGTAAACTGCTTTGTTTCCTTGGTTGACAGATGAACATAAATGGTCTGATACAGTTGTGGGATGAGCTATATTCAGAGTACAAACTGTCTTACTTGCTAACCAATAGACTCAATCAGGATTGCTTGGAGAATTTATTTTCATTACCGTGGTAGTTGTGCTTGTTGTGGTTGTATCGGTGGTAGTGGTAGTTGTAGTGGTGGTTGTACTGGTGGTAGTTGTAGTGCTGGTTGTCCTGCTTGTACTGGTGGTAGTGGTAGTTGTGCTTGTTATAGATGTGGTGGTTGTACTTGTGGTAGTTGTGCTTGTTTTGGTAGTACTGGTGGTAGTGGTAGTTGTAGTGGTGGTAGTTGTGGTTGTACTAGTGGTAGTGGTTGTTATGAGACTGCCATAGGCTTATCTGAATGACAGTGGTTTTGATGTTTGTGTGTGTGTGTGAGTGTGCCGAGCATTTCGGTGCGTTAGAGAATAAAGTAATTGTATGAATTGGGACACTTTGATAGCCTTTTACGCCATGTAAAGACGCTGGGAAAGTATTCTTGGACTCCTCAGGATATGTTGTAACACCAGATTATAGTAGTAGGGACGTGAGTCAGACATAGTCAGACTGACTAGCAGGATTTAAAATGTTGCGTAACCTGCTTTTCCCATTATTAATGATGCTTTGTTTACTTTTTGCCATTTATGCATTTGTATATTGAAATAAATTTCTACTGTTTTCAATGGGAAATATTCGCTAAAAACTATGATATCCGAGCCATTATGGTGCTATTCGCCTAAGTATTCTTACCCACCTTAGTTTTGCCCACCTTCGATGTTGCTAATAGAGACGTCATTTTAGATCAACTGGTTGACTTTGGTATAAAGGGTAATCTACTACGGTGGATTCGGGGCAACCTCAGTAACAGGATCTCCCGTGTGTTTTTCAGTGGTGCCCTCAGTCCTTTGCGCAGTTTTCATCTTGGTACGCCTCAAGGGGGTGTTCTCAGCCCATTGTTATTTAATATTTTGATAAATCGGTTGCTCACTTCTCTCGCTTTTTTATTTATATATGTTCCAACACTGGACATAAGCTTCATCAAGCCCGTTACTGTGGTCCAGGTCAACTGCTACTCACACACACACACGTCACGACTTCCGAACTGGTACCCAGCCACAGAGGGAGGGAAGTGAGGGTTATTCCCAAATACTTCAGCTGTTATGGTAACTAGCGAGGGTGTCTGAAAACTCAAACAAGAAAAACAAAATTAATAATCTCAGGCCCTTACCTGAAAGGATCGATCTCCCGACCTCTATGTTATGAGTGCAGATCACTAACCACTCGGCGATATTCCTGGAACTACTATTAAATGCTATGATGATGCTATCTGTGTTCATTCTACTTCACCAAGAAATCTCCAGCAGTTTCTTGACTCCTTCTCTGTGGCCTTCTCTAACTGCGGCATTATTGTCTCCCCAGATAAGAGCAGAATATTCACCTGCCTCATTCCTCCAGCTCAGCCAGTATTCACCATCGGAGGGACTGTCATTTCCGTGTGTTCCCATTACCGCTACCTGGGCGCGCCAGTCAATATTTGCCCGATTGTCCCTGCCAGACTTCAAGACCATCCTATTGTCCTGGACTTATTGGGTCGTCTCCAACGCCGACTTACATCACTTCAATGGCTCTCTAACAACTCCGCAGGCATCTCCATCCCAGTAGCCAGGACCATCTATATTCCTTTTATCCGTTCAGTTGTTGATTACCTCTCCCCTGCTCTAATTCAACTTCCCAGGGCTACTCTGGAAAGTTTAGAAAGTTTTCAGAATAGTTAAATGAGAATAATTCTCGGCTGTCCAATGTCGACCAGGATAGTGAACATGTAGCGTGAGTTGCGTCTTCCTCCATTAATCAAAATAATGTATTGTAGTGTTTCTTTCTTCACTGTCAAGTGCCTCCATTTTCCACATCATTCACCCCATTACTCTCAGTTAGTCAGGACAGCAATTCTGCGGCCCAGCGTTCGATCCTTGCTCGGGACACGTTAAAAATACCACTAATGCCTCTGTGAGCAGTGGGTGGGGGGTTTGAGTCGGCTGTCTGAGGTCCTCCTGCTTACACAGCCATAGCCGAAGCTGACTTGGGTCTCACGTGGGTGGAGAGGTCGGTGGGCCACTCATCATCCTTGTGATGTGTGCTATTATTGTGTTTCATACATACAGTGTGTGGTTACACTCTGTCCCATTGACTGCCACTCATTGGCACCTTTAATAGCCTTTAATAATAACCAAACTACCCAGTCCCTCCCATACTACCTGCTGGACGTGTTCTTATAAGGTCTGTTTCCTCTATGCCCCATAGTCTTAATATAGATATAATACTTCCACATCTCCCCCCAGGGCCACCTCCGTCGATGCTACCAACACCTGATGTGAGCTTCACACCTACTTCCAAGTCAGAACTGCCTTCTCTACAGCAGCAGTTGGCTCTGGAACTCATAGAATAGAAACAGTGACGTCCTTCATCACATATCCATACTGCCTCTACACTGATGACTCGTTGCAAGTGGATGGTAAAGCAGGTTGTGCCGATTTTACATTACACCAGACATGGAGTCACCTCCAGGAGGCTGGGTTGGTCGTCATCTCTGTATCTACTCTAACTCAACATTGTGTGAAATGTATGCCTTTCTGGATGCTGTTAGTCTTGTTTGTCAATGTGGAGTGAATGTTGCCATTTTTTGTGACTCCAAACCTGCCCTTCATTCCCTCTCTAGTGTTCAGACCACATATTCTACTGTTATAGAGCAGATTGTATCGTTTTTGGCATTATGGCGTCATCGTAAATTGACTGTCAATTTTTTATTGGTGCCATCCCATGTAGGTTTTCGTCACAATGGTACAGTTGACAGACTCGCAAAGGAATATTGCCATTTGCCTCCTCGTGGGGTTGGACGTCCTCTCTCCCTTACATATTACCTCCCTAGAGTCCGCTCTGCCGCTCTCCTTCCTGTACGAGTCTGCCTGCCATTACAAATATTCCTACCGTCACATTGTAGTCTCTGCTCGTTTAAGGGTTGGCTACCGGCCACCATGGCTGGTTGCTGGGATGCAGGATGAATCTCCCATCACTGAGTGTCGCTTGTGTCGAGCGCCTCGTACCAACACCATAGAGCACTATTGCCTGGCCTGCCCCACTGTCCGACACTTGCTGCCCTGCGGCCTGATGTGGTTTGTAGACTCCACCTGAACCATCTGGTTCTGGAGAAACTTCTGGTACGCCACCCTCGTTTTGATGGATTTAAGTAGATCATAATGTAAAGATTTGTCTGTATGCTTGTGATTCCTTTTGTTATGTTTTCGTGATGTGTATGTGTGTGTGGATGTAGTCATTTAGATTATCATGGGTTCCTCCTACCCGTATGTATTGTTGCCTGTATGTTGATTGACGCTACAGCGCAATATATTAAAAAGAAAAGAACAATGTAATATTGAATATCATTGAACCCTTAAGCTTCAACTCTCGAGATTCGAAAGATTCAAGCAGCCGAACGAAGTCGACAGCAAAGGTGATTCTATCACCTCTCTTGTCGCCTACCCACTGTTTCTCCTTAAAATTATAAAATATTTTTTGTGACCCAATTTCTAAATTAATGTATAAAAAAGGTTTGGAGACCATAAAAAAATAAGTGTGAAACTCAAGAAATAAGTTACATGAAAATTAGGAATCACATAGTAACATAGTATTTAAACATTAAAGAAAAACAAAAAAACTATTATGGCAGTGTCTAACACTATATTCATACCACTGGGTTTCGTTACAAGTATAACACTTGTAGTGATACCAATCACCTTATGGGCATCTTCCATCTCGCCTGTTTACAATACGCATTTTCGATTTCATCTGTCCTACCTGTGCAGGGCCAATCGTGGCTAATTCCGCGGCTGCAGCACCGCTACTCGTTCACTTTGACGCCAGCTCTCCACCTGGAAGCATCTCTTCCCCAACCCTGCCGTGCTTACACCGCTACCTGTCTTCAATAAGCTCACCACGGGTGCTACGCACCAGCTACTTCTCTCCACAAGTACAGTTGCCCAAGGAAAGACTGCAACCAAATTTGCTGGTGTGTGGCAGTATCTGGCAGCTGCTCCAAAGTAAACACTCTTATTTTATCAATGGATCACTCAGAACCTATAACCATTGCAAGACTGAATATAATTAGCTTAATTAAGCCAATAACATCCATCCATACAATTAAAGGTTGTTGGTTCTGAGTGATCCATTGATAAAATAAGTGTTTATATGGGAGCAGCTGCCAGATATTGCCACGCACCAGCCAATTTGGTTGCAGTCTTTCCTTGGGCAACTGTACACTACTACGGCAGGCGGGTAACCCAAGTACAAAGGTGCTTGCTACTACAAAACTCTGTACTTGCTAATAAATTGCTACCGTGTAAAATAGAGTCTGTTTACCTTAGCCGCGCCATTACCAGGCAAAATCCTCAAAAAGTCAAAAGTCAAGTATTAACACAGGTACCCTCTTGTTGTTATAAACTAATACCTGGTCCCTTACAATAATATACGAATAAACAAAATTCATAGATTTGACATCAGTAACGCAGTCCAACATAAATAACTAAATTTGTGATGAAGTTTCTTTTCTCCATTATCACACTCCTGCTGAATCAGGAATTATGATAAATGAATCTTAGCACCCCACCCCACCATTTTTTTTCTATCCACTTGTCTCCTTCTGCTAGCGCTCCACTCTAAACCCCCTTTGTCTCCTACCCTTACCCAGTGGCTACACTATCTCTAAACTTCTCACGCACTTTTTTTCTACCCCCACCTGCCCCCACTCAATACCCCTTAGTAGGATTAATAATTTTAAGTATCCATGTGCCACACCGCCTCCACACATGCCAGAACACCCTTTACAAGCACACATTCTGCTTTCCACACTATAATGATGGCTACCTCCACTGACTCTATTTCCCCTAGCATGTCTCTGACCTGCCACTCCACTACTACCCCTACACACACTCCCGCACAGACAGCCGCCCTACATGTACCCTACATTCCTCATTTCACCTATGACATAGACTCCTGGTTCCTTCACATGGAGGCGGTATGGTGTGGCAACACATACCTCAAGGAACAAAAAACTCCAAGGCATCCTTCGCGCCCTGACAAATTAATTGTTCTCATCAATATCCCCACTCCTCTCTTCAGTTGACCAGGATTCACTATACGAGAAAGTTAAGGCGGCCATTACCAAAAGTTTGGGTTACAGTAATGTTCTTCTTAACAATGAATGAATCCTTGATGCAATCGAACATGTTTCGAGTGCTACAAAAGTTTACTTAGGACACTACCCTTCGTGCTTCATCCTCCCTCGACCTATACCTATAGAGACTGTCAGGAATAAGGAAGTTTTTTTTATTTCTTTTCATTTTTTCTTAAATAAAATATAATCACACACAAATTCATTCAAACAATATAATGGAAGCTATTTATTCAATATAATGGAAAGAGACCAGATGATTAAAACATGAACTTCTTTATAATTAGCCATGGCTTCTTACCTCTCTCTTCGAGATAGACTTCACAGTCAGAGAAAATCATCATTCAGCAACTTGGATTGTAAGGTTTACACTGTTACCAGATCAATGTGACGGGGAGAGGAGAACTGGCTAGAGAAGATGCATAAACTTTTCTGAGTGATAGTAGAGTCATGGTCTAATGTACTGCAACACCTTCCAATGAGATGGCTTCGAAAAATGATCCGAAACTATAGCTGTTGGTGTGTGCAATTTTGGTTCATAAAATTAACTCAAATAGCTCGCTTTTATACACCAGGTTGCAGTACATTAGACCATGACTTTACCACCATAATTGCCACCCCTCGTGCCAGCGGGGTTCATCCACTAACTTCCCTACTGTCAGACCGAACCAGGGAAACGAGTAAGGTGGTGGCAAGATAACTTCCTCCATGCTACTGCCCGCACCACAGCATCCAACACAGGGCTAACAAAGATCATACATATGCACCATCACCACACACCTCTTTCGACTGAGCACAACACCACCGCAAACTTTGCAACCACGCCACTGACACTGGCCCAGCAACAAACAATCAAATCTCTACAAGCAACTCACCAAACCGCTCATATTCTCCAGTGGTTGGAAGACCTAAAGACCTAGAGTTGGGGGAAAACTTTCTCGTGGATTCAGGGTCCGAGTTGAGTATGGTTCCACCCCTTGATAAAGACATGGACGGCATACGATCTGTTGGCAGCCAACAAATCTCCCATTGCCACATACAGCACCAGAAGCATGGGCGTTACCATGATGCTGCAGGAATACGTGGTGTGCCCCTTCGTCGTACAAGATGTACTGGCCCCCATCCTAGGTTTAGACTTCCTGACAGCACAGGACTTATTAATCGACGCCAAGAAACAATGGTTGAACCACCACCCATTAGGAGCTATAATCCTGATGAAACACTGTCGCCACTCCTCACCCACCATTACATACATCCTCCATGCCAGTCCGTATGACACCATCTTACACGAATACCCTCAGTTAATGTCGATCACCACTCCACAGCACACATACGACCCCAGTATTCGTCACACTATCACCATGACTGCCCCCCCCCCCCCCCCCCCGTCTTCGCCAAACCCTGGAGGATACCACTCGAGTGGTTGGAGACAGTGAAACCAGAAATCAACATCATGATGCAACAAGGGGTAGCGAGACCTTCAGATAACGCTTAGGCTTCACCTCTACACATGGTACTGAAGCAGCAGGAAGGAGAGTGGAAAGCATGCAGTGATTGCACAGCACTGACTGCAGCTAACACACCCGACAGGTACCCAATACCGCAAGTCCTGGATTTCCAGTCCAAACTCCAAGGGTATTCTCAAACATAGACATGGTACGGGCATTCCACCTAATTCCTGTGGTGGAGGTGGACATCAAGAAAACAGCAATTACCACACCCTTAGGCCTGTTTGACTTCCCATGCATGAACTTCGGTCTAAGCAACACTGCCCAGACCTTCCAATGATTTTTGGACAAGATGCTGAGGCGCCTCGACTGGACAGTTGTATACATCGACGACATCCTGGTAGACTCTGAAACACACATGCAACATCTACAATACCTAAGGGAACTCTTTAGCAGACTACAACAACACACGATGAAGGCAGACCCCTCTAAGTGCCTCTTGAGAGCTGACAGCTGGGACTTCCTCGGCCACCATGTGATTCCCGACGGCATTACCTCTCTCCTGCAGAAGGTAAAGACCATCAGGGAATTCCCACTACCTACTACCACCAGGAAACTTAAGGAGTTCTTAGGGGTTGTGAAGTATGACTACTGCTTCATTCCTTATGCCGCCTCTACCTTCACACCACTCCACGACCTGTTGAAAGGACTTACAAAAAACTCAAAGAAAAAGTTAGTATGGTCCACAGCAGCTGAGGAAGCCTTCAATACCATAAAGATGAAGCTGGCAGACACGACCCTACTCGCCTACCCAACTCTGCATGCACCCACATCCATATACACTGACGCCTCCAACGCCATTGGGGCAGGTATTCAGCAGGAAGTGGAGCATTGAAACCTATCGCGTTTTTCAGTAAACACCTGGAACCGCCACAGCGTAAGTACAGTGGCTTTGACAGAGAGCTGGTGGCCAAACTGTCAAACACTTCAGCCATTTTTTGGAAGTTAGGATTTTCTACATCCGCATTGACCATAAGCCTCTGATGATGGCAATGCAACAGCTGGGCACTAACTGGTCTCCAAGGTTGAAACGCCACCTGGCATTCGTGTCGGAGTTTACGACCGACATGTATAGGCCGAGGACAACGCATCGTCAAGAGCACCCCGCATCGCATTCTATTGTCGCGATGATCCAGCAAATGCCACTCCTGAACATCCCAGCAATCGCTGCAGCTCTAGAGACCGACACACACCTACATGACCTCACAGGCAACAAGGGAAATCCGCCTAGAGTACTTAACTGCCCTAGGGGAGGTGGCCGAGTGTATGTGTTCTGGACTCATACCCAAGAGGTCGGGAGATCGATCCTCTCAGGTGAGGGCCTGAGAATATTTACTCTTCTGATTTGAGTATCAGGCACTAACTACAAGGCCACCGAACATCGTAAAACACCCTCGCTGGTACCATAACAGATGCAATATTTGGGAATCACCCTCACTTCCCTCTCTCTGTGGCTGGGTACCAGTTCGGAAGTCGTGACGTGTGTGTCTGTGAACATCAGTTGACCTGGGCCACGATAACGGGTTTGATTAAGCCTATGTCCAGTGTCGGATCATAAAAAAATAAAAAAAAAGATACCAAGCTGTGGTGTGACACGTATTGCGGGTTGCCACACCCCTATATCCCAACGCAATTCAGCTCTCATGAATTTAACCGTTATCATTCCCTCAACCACATAGGTGTCGCAGGTACTCTCCGTCTCATATGCCGCCATGCAGGCTGGCCAGGCATGAGGAAATAGGTGAAGGAGTGGGCTGCCTCGTGCATACCTTGCCTGCTAGCCAAGATAGGATGACACACCCTTTCCCGACACGAGTTCCCTGTGCCCACCAGTAGGTTTCACACCATGGATGTGGACATCGTGGGACCCCTACATACAGTGGATTTGCGGTAAACTTTAACTTAATCATTTGGTTATGTAATTATTGATGAATAATTTGTTGCGATGGGTAACAATGTTTTTATTACTTGAAACTTTTGAGCAAACATTCACACAGTTCACAATGGTGAGTTTAGTGTGGCAAAATTATATTACTTATATATCCAACTCTAAAACATTAATTAGTTATCAGTTATTACATATATTTATCTCCATCTAACTCGTAGACACAACTAATTCAATTCATCCTGCCATATCTTCACTCACGTCACTCATACATTCATCACCAACCACTATCATTTTTCCTTCCCGTCTCTCCCTCCCGCCAGTGAATGCTTCGATTGAAACTTTCAGTGGATGGTAGGATAGTTCTATATCAGTCAAAAGTGACAACACTCCACCAGCCCCTCCACAACCTGCCCCCATCTCATCCTCTCTCTCTCACTTCACCCCTCCATAACTCGTCAGGTAGAAATGACCCCATGATGAGTGTACTCGTGTCTCCATCCCATCAGCTCGTGACTTGTTTTTATCTCGACAAATCTTCATATTCGTTTCGATCCTCCAGACCAATAAACCCTATGATATAGATTCATAATATGAACGACAGTGTTGCCAAGTGTAAAAGGCTTACTACCTTCACATTTCTAAGGCACTTGTCCTCGATCCATTCGTCGGCAACTCTACGACTACTTGCCTCGAACATTTTCATCACATATTGATTGCTTCAAATATGTTTGTAGTCTTTTTAAGAACATGTCCTGCTATGTTTGGAAACTGTTTAGAGAGAGTTTTTGAAAATGTTCGGTAGGCAAGTACGGATGCTACATTAGAATGATTACTGGCAAAGAACGGTTCAGGAAATCTCTCAGAAAGCACTACACAATAATAGGCCCTTGTGGTTGGTAGGTGAGACTGCATTGCTTCCGTGATGAGAGTAAGATTTCCCTTGTCCTCTCTGTTTTATTCTTTTCTAACATCAAACCTAATTAATTATTAGCAATCAGTCAAATTTAGATCAACATTTACGTTCATACTATGGTTGAAGTAGATCACCAATTAGCCTTTCAATTAAGGTATTTGATTCGTAATTGTTGTTTCTTTCATCTCAACTAAATCCACGATTTTTCTTCTCCATAAGTTCAGATATGGTAATGGATTTGGCTTTCATGTCTGTAATTAATCTTTTTAATGGCTATTGGTGGTAAGCCATTTTTCCTGAAGATGTCCAGGAGGAGATCAGAGTAGAATTAGCCCTTCTGCAGCTAAAGCAACAGTAGTCTTGGTGTAGACGTTGACGATGTCTGTCTGCTGTTGCCGTCGCTGCGGTGGTTGGGCGTCGGCCGACTTTCTCCCACGGGCATGGAGTGAGCCTAGGTCCTGCCCACCATCACGTCCCGCTACATTGGTAGCCTCCACGCCTTTCCTCTCTTCCTCCACAGTGATGAACACCTCCTCTCCGTTCGTCAGTGATGGTGGTGAGGTGGTGGCAGCAGAGAGAAGGACGAAGTAAGCTCTCTCGTCAGAGGTTATGAAGCCATAGCCCTTCAAATGGTTGAACCACTTCACCCTGCTAACAAGACGGTCGGCAGGGGAAGTGGTGTGGTCGGCAGCAGGTATTGTACAGGGCCATAGCTAGATGTCAGTTTTTTCAGTGAGACATGCGAGCATATATAGGTATGTCAATATCACAGAGAAAGGCGGATATCACACGGTCGCTCTTTTCCGACGACATCGTGTCGTATGACAGTATTTTCGACGACATGACGCTGGACATGATAGCACATTAACATTATTGACAACAACGACGACGGACTACACACTTGGCGGGACAACAACAAAAACACTCAAGTGACCGTCACACCAAGCTCATATTAAATTTAGCAGTTTTATTCGCTGTTAATAATATCTAAGAATTCATTTTTGTTATTCAAATAATGATACATAACACCACTTAAATTATTATATGCCATAATAATATATTAATTGCAGTGTATTCACATAGACTTTCAATTACTTTTACTTTTTACCTGTCGCAGGAAATCACCGACTGTTTTCGATATTTTCCGTGGACACCTTGTCGTCAGAAACCTTCCGTTTTCGGCAACATGTCGTCGAAAATCGTGTCGTACGACACGATGTCGTCGGATAAAGTGCCCATGTGATATCCGCGAGTACCCGGTCACGAGTCCCACATTATGACCAATCAGCATGAGGACTGATGCTTATGGTGGATATATGATTCTAGCTGCCACATTGGTGTAGAGGTGGAGGAGACAGGTGAGTATGACATTGTGGACAAATCAGGGAATCAGGAGACACCTTACCAATGAAGTATACAAACCAGTCCAACACAAATTATGAACCGAGAATGGTAGGTCTTTAGAAATTTGGAAGAAATACCTCATTTATTTACTAAAATCTTTATCCTTCGGTGATATAATACTGTTGCACGTCTTTCCAATATGTCATAATATTATAAAGAATACATCAACAGTAAATGATAAAATACAACAAAAGAATTATTGAAGGAATGGGTTAAATTTTCCTTCATGTTCCAAAAATATACTCAATTCAAGGTCAGGAAAGGAAGGAAATCTTTAGGAAGAGAAAATTAGTGATGTATATCTTGCCCATGCTTTTGAAGGGAAAGATTTTTTTTAAGAATACCAGCGGTAGTTCCTTGTCATTGACTGCTAAGACCATGTATAGCTCCTTTTACTGGTACAGTATTTTGGTAAACAGAGCCCATTAAGATAATAGGCAGAATCACAATGGCCAGAATCGGTGGGAATAAAAAGATTGGATGTAATTATAAGGCCACGGCTGGGCACTGGGTGAAAGACACAAAGGAAATAAGATTATAACACATCTGGCGAGAATATGTTATTAGCGTCTGTTTATGTCTGGATATAATTTGTGGGGCCATAATATACCTCTACTAACCTGACTTTTCGTCCACATTCTGCTGGTTGATTTTCCTCCTGTTAGTGATGGTTTCCTTGGAGAAATTGTGGAGGACAGACAAACACTCATCCCTCTGACGTGCCAGTCCCAACAACCAATATAACAAGGATGGTTGTTCCCATATTACTGTCATACGCCGCTGCATCAGGTAGTTGATTCTGGCGAGATAGTAAACCTATCTATTATATCATTTATGGCTGGACATGTACTTAGTTAATTTGATATGAGAGTGAAGTTATATATATATATATATATATATATATATATATATATATATATATATATATATATATATATATATATATATATATATATATATATATATATATATATATATATATAATATAAAACATTCTGTCTGTGTGTCTGTCTTTCAGTCTGTCTGTCTGTCTGTTTATCCGCTATGCACGCGCTCATCCTTTTTACCTAGAGTAATAATTTTTACATAAGTTTGATCGCTGATGACTGGGAAGTGTTCTAGGCTTACAAAAATAAAAATAAATGATCAATGGGTGGTTGGTGGGGATTCGAACCCCTGGATTAGTGAGCCATGGGCAATTCGCCTCCACCTATACACCCTCGATGGACACTCGAACCTCTTTAATAAGAACTTAGGTATTTTAAAAGGAGTTGGAGGACAGAGGAAGAATTAAATTGACCAAAGAACGAAGGAAAAAGAATTTGAGGACGAAAGAAGCCTTATATGGACGAAGAAAAAGGTCGGTAGAGAGAGAGAGAGAGTGAGGGTGGGACAGGTGGAGTTGATTATGATGTCACTGTGTTAGGACACACACACACACACACTCTCTCTCTTTCCCTCCCTTTTTCATACACACACAAACTCACTCTCTCTCTCTCTTTCCCACGCACACGCTCCCTCTCTTTGGAGAAACGAAAAAACGGGGTGGGTTTGGGGGGTGCGGGAATAGGGGACTGGCTTGGGGTGGGGCGGTTTGGGGTGCTGGAATAGGGGACAGGCTGAGGGGGAGATAGACAGATAGATAGATAGATAGATTGAGATAGAAATAGTGATAGAGATAGATAGATAGATAGATAGATAGATAGATAGATAGATAGATAGATAGAGATAGATATAGGTAGATAGTGATAGATATAGATAGATAAATAGATATAGATAGATAGATAGATATAGATATATATAGATAGAGATAGATAGATATAGATAGAGATAGATAGATATAGATAGAGATAGATATAGATAGATAGATAGATATAGATATATATAGATAGAGATAGATAGATATAGATAGAGATAGATAGATATAGATAGAGATAGATATAGATAGATAGACACACTGGATAATGGACTCCTACCATCCTCCTAATAGGTTCACATACAAATAATTAGAGGAAATTTATTGGCAAAACCACATGTAGGATCTTCACCCGGACAACGTCAGGTATCGCTGCTAGTATATATATATATATATATATATATATATATATATATATATATATATATATATATATATATATATATATATATATATATATACACAAGATGTCCGGAATTTTTTGCCCAAAAATTTGGCAAATGCATGCTTTATTATAAAGAAAGATGAACTTACTTTTTTATTTTTTTGACATACTCAGAGTCCTCTTCGTTTTGAGCATTGATAACGTGCCCCATTGCAGCCTCTGTGGGAAGGCAAAGAAAACAATTATTATATTTTCCTCACCCTATGTATCAAATGTATTTGTACTTTGCACAAAATGCTTTATAACTTAAGAGTGAAATAGTCTTACCGTAAGTGAATTTACAGAATGTGGGATCAAATGCTCACTGAATTCATAATGGCTAAATGATGTCTAGGATTCGGATGCTTCGAGCACAATTCTCACTGCGCCTGTGCAGGACTGAACTGTGCTATAACACTCTGACGGATATTCTGTGTACAGATCATTCTTGAAAGCAAACGATGTCAACACAACACGAATAACAACATTAAAAATATGGGCAATAACCGGTTTATGGTTGCAATGGTTCTTGCATAATTTGTTTGCACAGTTGAATTAAACAGCGACGACAGCCCGCGCTTGTACTGCTATAAGCAAATTATCAACATTGTACAGTCGGTGGCAAAAGTCCTGTCGCCTCGCTTGCTTCACCGAGGTACGCGATGTTCATAGACTCGAGATTATTAGGTGTAGAAAACGTGCGTATTTCTCGAGTCCATGAACACTGCCTGTCTCGGTGAAGCAAGTGAGGCGACAGGACTTATGCCGCCGACTGTACTTCATATTCTATACTTAGTGTTTATTTTTTTGTAATTATTAAACTAATTATATCATTTTCTGATAGTACCTCACTGATTTACATTGAATTATATTATTCTAATAAATTATTTATTGACTTTGCTTTTGCTACGCTGAGCAGCCTTGGATAAAATCATAAAATTACAAACCACATTTGCTATACGCGAATGATATGACTGACCGTATTCACAGAGCATTTTGCTCCACCAATGCCATCCAGGGGACTAATTGCCATCAATGATATGTAGCTGCTACTACGGCTTGAATAACCTAATAGTTTATATTCTTTAATTCTGGAGTGAACCCGCCGTGGAATTATAGCGCACAGGTACTCCACCACGCTACACATCAGCTATGGAAATAGTACTTCATTAGCCAAAGTTCTAAGTCATGGCTTTATATCCCATGGTCGCTACACTACTTTCCTCCCCGGATAGATCATTGTCTGGGTCTGAATGCCCCTCAACGCTGTAGTGTGTAGACGGCAGAGGGATAGGTAGATAGTGTGAGATAGCTCATATGGAGGATTAGATAAACTGTGCCATGGTCGGAGTCTGTCCAGCCAATCAAGGAAAGCCACACTATAAACTTGTAATAGTGGTACACACCACCCATACCATCGCTGCTGCCCCTATTGAACTAATCAAATATCTGAGTTTACCAGCTGGGGAATTGAACCTCGGGCCAGAGCACTGGTAGGCCACCGAGGTACACATCTGCTAAAGAAATAGTTTTTGTAGTTTCGTAGTCATGGCTTTATACCCTGGTCACTACAGGCTGCAAGAGATTGGTGCAGTTCCCACTCTCAACCTGGTAAGTATGAAATTAATGTCAACATGTTTTGGTGCATCTTCCCAGTGTATAAATACGAGTTCAGTCTATCAAATCGACTGCCATGTGTAACTTTTTTTTTTTCTTGAGAAACCTGAATTGCAGTTTTCATCAAAACGTATATTTATGGGTAAAACTACAACTACTCACTATATTGAAACCAACATACAGTAATGATTAGCTATAACAATATCAGACACTGAAAGCTGCATATAGATCATCATACAAGCGTTAATCTTTTATTGAAGCTTAATTAACAGTCAAAAGTATTTGCATCAAGCTCCCAGAATCCAGCAGCTTCCCTCTTACTTAAAACTGACTACCGTTGTCAATCAAAGTGTATGAGTGTATGGTGATAAAGTCCCTTAAATGGGGTTTTGTAAAATACAATAGTTATTATGCTATACAAAATAGGAGAAACCATTTAACCTTATATGATTTGTTGATGATGACATCCTAGTCCTAATATCAGAAACAGCAAAACCATTAGATAACCTGAATAGAGAAAGTAATAAGAAATTGGGCTAATGATGACCCGAATTAAGAATAAAATAGTGTTTAATTCAGATGTAAGAAAGAACGTCATCACAAAAGAAAAAGAAGCACATAAAGAAGTTGATGAATACATTTCTTCGAGATAATCGTTAAGATTAATAACAGACCAATAACGAGTATATGCAAGACGCTTTAAAATTAGATGGAGGGCCTTTCGTAATAACACAGACATCATGAATGGCAAGTTCCAAATATATATTTTACAAAAAAAGAAAAAAGAATGCATAATACCATTTATCACGTGTAAATGTAAGACTGGAAAACTGGAAAAAGAGAAATGTTAATGTCAGTGTTAAGAACCTCATCGAATAATGGTTAGAAATCAACAAATGTGAGAAGGCACAAAACAGTAAAAGAAAATATTGAAGTTATCATGAAACATAATTAAAGATGAGCAGGAATTGCAACGAGAATAGGATATATATATATATATATATATAAGAGGCTCACGTACTGGACTCCAAAAGAGTGCAAGAGAGAGATAAGTCAAGTTAGAAGAGCGTCTGATAATAGAAATAAATCAATGTTCCAGAAAGGAGATAAGGAAAAAGACGCATAGTATAAATACGGAATATCGACAATGGATAGTGAAGGTAAGTATATTGAAGAAGGGATAATGAAAAAAAATATCTAGTACATACCACAATTGTGATATCAAATGTTAAGATAGAATAATGAAATACCAGTAGTGATAATATACGCCTAACGCAATACCGAAAACGTTCAGCAGATCATCGTATATATAAAGAGAGATCTGAGGGAGTATATAAAAAGGATGATAATAATAACATCATCCTAATTCTCTTTCTCAATTTAATCACAGTTGATAGACACTGGCAGTCAGTCTGGTCGCTCTGAAAATAGATACTGGGGATTTAAAGGGATAAACGTTAATCGCGTCGGGGGAAGTGAATTTTCTCAGTTCGATTTTCAAGTTTCAAGAATAGAAATATAAAGTAGAGGCGACCAACACAGGTCATTGAGTGAGAGAGTATGTGTGTATAGAACCGTTGATAACGAAGCAATATAGAAACATGTATGTACTGTACTGTACAAGGCTTTTGCCAGTCACCAAGATAAGAAATTTGAGTAGATACCACGGAGTACTAAGCTAAAGCATATATCAGAATATCAAACCGTGACGATGATAGTCATATATATTGGCTATCATCTTCAGTGATTCGACATTGGAACAAAAAAAAAATACAAACCGCATATAATGTCAAGTGTACAGAGGGCGATGTGAGAGAGAATGTCGAAGGGTTGACCGT
>JAWZYT010000782.1:865000-907500 GCA_034508575.1 Petrolisthes manimaculis | reverse complement strand
TCAGAACAAGAAGTGTTAGGTGTTGACATGACAGTGGGAAGTGGAGTGTATAGATTCATTGTTGTCTACCGTCCACCACACCAACCCATTGATGATGATTCTAAGTTATATAATGAACTTAGTGATCTAATAGGGGAGAAGATTACCATTATACTAGGTGACTTCAACTGCCATGTTAACTGGGTAGATAAAACGGGAGATGCAGAATCAAGAAGGCTCATTGACTTTGCTGATGAAGCTTTCTTGACTCAGTGGGTGACTGAGCCCACAAGGGGAACCAATATATTAGATCTTGTGTTCACCTCCGAAGATGACCTTGTCTCCAGCTTGACTGTAGATGAGCCATTGGGAGGAAGTGACCATAATATGATTAGGTTCTCACTGCAAGTACCCAAGTCTAAAGTTAAAATTCAGAAACAGAGTAAACCCGACCTCAGTAGGGCAGATTTCTGTAATCTGAGAATGGGAGTTAGTGCAATGCATTTGGAAATGGGCCAAGGGGTGAATGAGTCTTGGTGCTTATTCCGAGACTGCTTTATGGCACAACAATCAATGTTCGTGCCCTCTAAGCCAGTTGGATCCCCAATGTCCCAACCCAAATGGTTCACACGAGAAATAGCAGCTACAATTAGGAAAAGAAAGGTAGCCTACCGCCAGTTCAAAAGAACTGGTAATTTAGAGATACAAAGTGAATATTACCACCTACGTAGGAAGGTGAAATAACTTATAGACAGAGCCAAGCGTAACGAGGAACTCCGGATTGCAGCCTTGTGTAAGGAGAATCCCAAGGAGTTTTTTGGTTATGTAAATAGCAGAAAACCAATTAGAAACAAGATAGGCCCATTGCATGATGGGAACGGTGTTTTGCAAAACACTAATGAAAAGATGGCAGACATTTTAAATTCCCATTTCTCATCAGTGTTCACCCGAGAAGATGGGGGTAACATCCCTGAGCCAGGCACTACTCATGAGGGTGTTACCATAGAAAGAGTCCAATGTAGTGAAGCAAAAGTTAGAGACAGAATAGGTAAATTAAGTGTCAACAAATCTCCCGGTCCTGATGAATTTCTTCCTAGGGTCTTGCGAGAGGTATGTGACCAGGTAACCCCTTACCTGGCTGCTATCTTCAATATATCACTTGAAACAGGAGAGGTCCCATCTGACTGGAAGGAAGCAAATGTGACTCCCATATTTAAAAAGGGAGATCGCCATCTTCCTGGAAACTACCGTCCAATCAGCCTTACATCTGTAGTAGGAAAGGTATTGGAGGGTATAGTTGCAGATAGAATAGTAGATCATCTTGAATCATATAATTTATTGTATGATTCACAGCATGGCTTTAGGCGTCGGCGTTCATGTTTGACCAATTTGATTGAATTTTTCCATGGTATGCTTTCTGAGTATGACCAATGCCGGGCAATAGACATCCTTTATCTGGACTTTCAGAAAGCCTTTGATAAAGTACCTCATCAGAGGTTGATGGCAAAAACCCGTGCACTGGGAATAAGGGGCATGCTTGCTAAATGGATTGAGAATTGGCTAACTGACCGGCGCCAAAGAGTAGTAATTAATGGGGAAGCCTCAAGTTGGGCATCAGTCACAAGTGGGGTTCCTCAAGGTTCAGTTCTAGGTCCGCTACTCTTTATAATCTACATTAATGATATAGATGTGGGCATTGTCAGTCGAATTGCAAAATTTGCTGATGACACCAAGTTAGGGTGTAATGCTTCATCATTTGAAAAGGTAGAACAATTACATAAAGACCTAGAGAAAGTAGGAAAGTGGTCTGAACGATGGCAGATGCCATTCAATTTGGACAAGTGTAAAGTGATGCACATAGGTCCAGCCAACCAGAGAGCCAGTTACTCTCTGTTGGGAAGTGAAATTAGTAGTACTGACTTGGAGAAAGACTTAGGTGTACTGATCAGCAGTGACCTCAAATTCTCCAAGCAGTGCCTCGCAGTAGAGAAGAAAGCCCAGAGGCTTCTTGGTTATATAAAGAGGCAATTTAGATTTAGAAATAAAGAGATAGTCCTCACTCTGTACAATTCTTTGGTTCGGCCACATCTGGAATATGCTGTGCAGTTCTGGTCGCCGACTCTCAAGAAAGACATTGCGAGGCTTGAGAGAGTCCAGGCTAGGGCCACCAAACTGATCCCATCAATTAGACACATGGGCTACCAGAGAAGGCTGCAGGCACTAGGTCTCTTTTCATTAGAGACCAGACGCTTGAGAGGTCAACTAATTGAAGTTTTCAAAATCCTTCGTGGATATGAAAACATTGATTATCAGTGCCTGTTTAGCTTAAACGCTAATGCAACTAGAAACCATGGATGGAAACTAGACTTGAAACGCTTCCGCCATAATACGTTAGGTAATTTCTTCACATATAAAATCTGCAATGTCTGGAATCAGCTACCAGCAGAGGTAGTTGATAGTTCATCGATAGAACAGTTCAAGAAACAGTTAGACAAAGTTCTGCCAAGCCTGGTAGAGTTATAGGGATTGTTTCCTCCTTTCCTGTACAAAAATTTCCTAGTCCGGCCTTTTTCCCCCCGGGTTAGGTACATTTCCATTTCCATACCCGCAATGCGGGTGGGAGAGGTGGGTGGGGAGAGCCTTCTCTTTACTATACTTTATCTCTCACTATTAGTTAGCAACTACTACTACACCTACGGTACCTCCTTGGTATGGGTCGTAAGACCTTTTGAGGTGCTACTTGTCCTTGTAACTCCTTGTCCTTATATGTGTCTATATCTATCTATCTATCTATATGTGTCTATATCTATCTATCTATCTATCTATATGTGTCTATATCTATCTATCTATATGTGTCTATATCTATCTATCTATCTATCTATGTGTCTATATCTATCTATCTATCTATGTGTGCCTATATCTATCTATCTATCTATCTATATGTGCCTATATCTATCTATCTATCTATCAATATGTGTCTATATCTATCTATCTATCTATCTATATGTGTCTATATTTATCTATCTATCTATCTATCTGTGTCTATATCTATCTATCTATCTCTATATCTATCTATCTATCTATCTATCTCTATATCTATCTATCTATCTATCTATATCTATTTATCTATCTATCTATCTATCTCTATCTATCTATCTATCTATCTATCTCTATCTCGATTGCCCTGTCGTCACTGGCTGCGACTTTGACTATTAAGGGATGCGAGAAATTGGTACTTCCTGGTGTATGTATGGCAACTGGCAAGGGGCCTGAGATCGCGGAATATTTTAAACTATCGCAGCAAGACTGAAATGCTTTCACATATTACAAAGTTAATATTGACTATTTCTAAACTCCAGAGTGCATCTTTCCTGGGCAATGCTGGGTACCTCTGCTGGTATAATTATATACATATTGTTAAAAGTATAGAGCAGGTTAAAAAGGAGTATCATTGCCACCGCAAACTTAAAGTCAAAGCCAACCGTATTCTTAGCACTGCCAGGTTTTAGTTTTATAAAAAATATATATATTTCCGAAAAATATCTCCTTTAATCAGTCATGAGGGCTACCTTTCGGTAAATATATAGTACAATATATATCCATACAAAACAATATCTTGCATGTTTTCTGGTATCTGTCAGACAAACAAGAATTCAAAAAAATAATTTGCAATTTTTACTAATTATATTTCTCCTTAGCGGTGGTAGTAAAACATTAGCATGAGTCGAAGGAGCAACTCAAAGAACAGAATGTAATCCTTATATAAAAAGAGGATAGAAGATGGCACAATACTTAGAAAGCTAGACAAAATAGCCGCGCAAACTATTGGTTTGCTTTTATAGAAATATATTTAAAACGAAATTAATATTATGTAACTGACCAAATTTCCAATAAATGTTATGCTTAAATTTAGGTACAATTTTTTTTTTTTTTTTTCGGATTTGCCATTATGTTGAACATAATTATCACATCGTTATGTCTACATTATTATGCACACCCATTATTATCATTATTATTGATGGATATTCGGCGCCGCAACATTGAGGTCCTATAGCGCCAGAAAAAGTTGATAGTGAGGTGTGACAGCAAGCAGGAAGGAAATAAAATGAAAAGAGGGACAGTTTAAGAACTGAAAGATGGGAACCATTTAGTCTGGTCTCTTACTGGCGACCTTCCTAGCATGGGAAGCCCTCTCTCCCCGAAATCGGGGCAGAGAAGGGGCCAGAGCCCCCACTAGTCTAGCTCGCCAGGTCTCAGAGACACACAAGCCCCCCCACCACGTCAAGGCGGTTCCCGTTAGAGGGTTATGCACACCCATAACTGTTTCTGGCTTATAAAACTTTTGCAACATAAATTTGGCTGCAATTTTCTCAACCATCCGATTTCTTTCGTGTAAAGAATCTTCTCTCATTGGTAGGTATTACCATCATATTCTGCGATTCTAATAATTTTGCACTAACCTGATGACGTCAGGAGTCCTGTTCCCAGCCAAGAATGGAGATAGTGATAGTCATTACTCTTCTCTATGTGGCGGGAGCTGCTCAATACTGCCTGCAATCACAATGTAAATCACAATGTAAAATCATACATCGAGGTGAAGGAAGAGTTTTTCCAGTAAATTTGAAGAGTTGTAGCCTCATTGGCAGTATGAATGAAACGAAATATCTTCAAATCACATGCTGAATTCATGAAACACTATAGAGGAACTGAGGACCCAATAGTATTTTGTTATAGTATCGTGTTATGAGCGGGATCAGAGTCATATGGCCGAGGTCAGAACTGATGTTTAATCTCAGTCCTCATGTTAACTATACAAAAGAAAACGTCACCACATTTTCCGGGGAGGAAAAGATAAGTAACATTACTGCTGTTTTTAGTTCTGGGTTAAAATAGTTGTTTAATTTTTATGCCAAATCACAATTTTTTATTTTCACTAAGAAATAATGAATATCGTGATAGAATACAAAGGAGAAGGAGGGATATAGATAATGCCAGTACCTGGTGGAGCTATGCAGTATATATATATATATATATATATATATATATATATATATATATATATATATATATATATATATATATATATATATATATATATATATATATATATATATATATATATATATATATATATATATATATATATATATATATATATATATATATATATATATATATATATAAAAGCATATCAACTGGAAATTATACTGTAATTGTATTCTGGTGATCCGCCACCAAAGTCCACCCTGGATTAGTGGTTTAGTTGTTGACTGCTACAAATATAATAGCGGTTGCCATGTAGTACTATTGGCCACAAGTATTCATATCCTTGTTCGTACCCACCTCTGATATGCTTCAACCAGAATTCATCTTGTAACACTGACTCGCATGTCCAGATTTACGATATCCTTCTGTTCCCCCTCTTCACTTTCCCTTCACATGAATAAGGCGATCTATATCTGTAGCCATTTGTGGAGATATTCTATGATTAGTGTGATTTATCCCTTCATTTTGTCAAACTATTTACTTTTGTCACGTTTAAGAGAACTGGTCCCCCTCCATCTTTCTTTCCCCTCTTTAGCTCCCCTTTCCTCATCCTTCCCCCCTCTTTCCTCTACTGTTCCCTCCCACCTCACTCTTTCTCTCCACTGCCCCCTCTCTCCCCCTCTTTCTCCCCACTGCTCCCTCCATTCACCCTATTTCTCTCCACTGCTCCGTCCGACTTCCCTCTTTCTCTCCATTGCTCCCTGCATCCCCTCTCTACCTAATATATGCCCTCCATCCTCATCTGTCTCTCCGAGTCTCGCCCCAAGCTTCATGGAGTGAAGACGTGTTTCTGGCGTTATCCCTGTGTTATTGTTTGTATTGTTTTTTGTGTTGTTTCTGTGTTCTTGTTTGTATGATTTTGTTTCTGTTGTGTTCTAGGTATTGTTTGTCTATTCTATCTCGTCATTTTAGTGGATAAAAGTCAAATGTGAGTTTTGATTATCTGTCCTTTTCGTCAGGTTGCTGCACTCCTTATGGCATATATATGTACCGGTATATATTTCATATATTATATAAATGACATTATTTTCAAATCATTAAAAAAAATATATATGTTCCTGGCTGTTGTGCCGACAGATGCCGTGGCATATATCAATCAATCAATCTAGGGGTAAGAACAAGATGATCAGATGAGGGCAGGGAGGGCAAGAAACACCAGGGTGAGGCAGAGAAGGAAATTTTGTCGTGTACACTTCGCAGACTTAACAGCCGGAGGCAAACCGTCCACAGTATTTGAAGCTTCTGAGTAAGAAGTGGTGTATATAGGTCGCGATATCATGTATCACTATTGTAAAAAGTGATAACAATTACATTAAAACATAAAATCTGGTAGCGTTATATTGTTATACGTCAACATATTCATATGACAAAGTATGTGCCTGTGGTGTATTTTCGAACAAGGTTTCGAGACCAGAGAGAGAGAGTAGGGTAGGTCGAACCTATGGACTGACGTGATTTATACGTCACACTATTATAATTTGTATCCAAGTGTTAAAAAATGACGCATTTCTCGGAGACAATAAATTTAATGATTCAATTTTGGTAATCTATTTTAATGCAAAAAAGTTAGAGGAAGGTGTTAGATAACCCGTGCTAAAACATCATACTGACTCAACCTTTAGTTATAGAGTTATTCCCGAAAAGCAATGGGACAAGGCCCCTGATAGCTTAGTAGGTTTGGTCGAGAATGTGATATATCTATGTAAAGTTGTATTGATAATAATCCATGTATGTTGCACATTGGGAAACCCTAACAAGGTATTAATAACTTGGTTGGATGTTCTGATTTTTATGACTACAAATATTTATTTTAAAAATCCAAGCCAAATTTTTCAACTCCTGAGGTTATAGTGTGAATGTTAAGACGATTGAAAATTAAGGAAAATAAATATGAGTATATATTATGTAGATAACAAAGCATATCCACCTTGAAATTATTACATCCAACCTAGTTAATAGTGGTCATCACTGGGTTTTCTTAAAGCGTCAGAGGGTAGTGTACTGGACCAAGGCTTATAGAAAATACAATGCTATTAAGTAAAATTGTAGGTGTTTACCTCTGCTGCCCTTGGACTACTGAGGATAACCAGAGGATCTGGGCCAAACCATAATTTCATCACCTCACCATACTGGCAAAACTGGATGATCAGCTTGAACAGTTCTGAAAGAGAAAAGTTTGGGTGACATAATAAAAAAAATTAGTTTATGGCTTCTATTGTGTTGCATGTTTTGCACCCTAATAACATATAGGCCTATATATATAATGTAGAAATTATTAAAAAAAGAGGAAATAATCAACAATTATGTAGACTAACAGATGGCACGTTTTTACGTGAGTTTATGTGAATTCCCAGCATAACATCTAGTAGCTAACATTAATCTTTAAATATATTTTTATCCCCTGATAACCTCCTCCCGCCCACATATTCTTGAACTGTATACGTGCTCGTCTTAATACCCAAGCCAGCCAATCAGCAGCCAGGAGTTGCAGCCAATCACGCAGTATCGAGCGCTGGTTAATGACGTCATGAAGGGAGTTTCCATTAAACACAATATGTGCATATGAAATACATTATTACTCGCGTATTACGTATAAACTACATCCAAAAATTGTAGATAATGTTTAACATAAATGATAAAAAACGATCAGTGTTCTTTACAATGTGCGTTACAACACAATCATGAGATATTTTAATACATATTAGCCTATAGGTAACTCAAGCTACCAGCTCTTCTGGGAAAGTCATAATATTTATCATTATTGCTACTCATTAAACTTGTAGAAACTTAGATGTTACCTTAAAAAGAACCAAAATTGAAAAAAAAAAACTAACTTAAATGCTGTTAACGAGACATGTTTTTCGTACTAGAATTTCCTATAGATACTCATGATCATAGCCCTGATTAGAGAAAGATGCTTACTTACTTATTGGACATTTATATTTGTGCTTTTAATCTGTTAACTCTTCTACTTGGCTGGCTTGGGTATTAAGACGAGCACGTATACTGTTCAAGAATATGCTTCCCGCCCACCCCCAGGGTGGGGGGCTTGCATGTTTCTGAGACTTGAGTTAGATTAGAGGGGGCTCCGGCCCCTGCTCTGCCCCGATTTTGAGGAGGGAGAGGGCTTCCCATGCTAGTAAGGTCGCTAGTGAGAGACCAGACTAAATGGTTCCCATTCATTAGGCTGCCAGTACGAGCCAACAGTGCTGCCCGCCAGAGGGACCGCCCTCTAGTGGCCGTCCTGTATTGCATGGTCTGTGCTGGGAGATGTTGGGGAAGGGGGTCTCAGCACCATCTTGGGCAAACTTTCGAGCCATTAGGGCTGCTTTTTAAAACAAATAGACCCTTCCACGGTGACAGAGCTCAATCCCCTCATCTGCTCGGAAAGTAGTAGCTTTAGCTCCTGGGGCCTTTCCTACAATAATAGTTATATTGATATCATTAAACCCCCTTCTCTTCTTCGAGCGGTGGTCGACCAGGCCCTCGAGACGCTACTCTCTAGTAGTGGTGGTGATGGTTTTTAGAAAATTGGGGCTCGTTCTCCCCAAGCAATTGTTACAAACACGAGGAGACCCTGTAAGTCAGGAGTTGTGTCGCTAAAGCCTAATAACGGTATGAATACTTTAATATTGACATATGTATTTGTATCTTTATCTTATGGTGTCATTCACTTCATTTTGAACCGTTTTGGAGTAGTTCTCAGTTTCCGTCTCAGTTATGACAGAGACTACACCCCTTTGGTTTGTGGCTTACTATAGGGAGGGGTGTGGTAACCTCATTCACGCTTCTACAGTAGGTATCTGGAAATATAAATTGGATTACTTCTTATGGGCCACATAAAAATAATATGGTAAAGGTGTTTTAATCAGAGCCAAATATTTTACCCTGGCCATGATTCTCCTCCATCTTCCCTATCCTTCTGATGGCATGTTTAAATCCAGCAAAATTCATTGGTAATATAGTTAAAGCAAAGGGTGTATGTACAATGAAGACCTTTATAAATAATTAGAAGCAGACATTCTTGCTGTGTGCCTTGATAGTTTCCAACAGGTATCAAAGATAAAAGGAAGTATGAATAAGATCATCCTCACTTTCTATGGCTCGCATATCCCAGATCGCATAAATAATAACCATATATCTCTGCTAGAGGTGAAGCCTTTTGTTGAGCAAACGTTACAGTGTTTTTGCTCTTATGAGCTTGGTCATGGGAGGAGGAACAGCACAAATCGTTCTCGATGTAGTAATTGTTCTGCTCACACCTTACATTTGAGTGCCAGTCGGAGAATTACTGCAGGGATGCTCACCCCCTACATTCTCGCCAGTGTAAGATGTACAGTACCTCCTCGAGTAGGATACACTCTACTAGGCTAAGTCCAATTCTTCATCAGATGGCAACTCAACTTCAGGCGTCAAAGGATGGTGGTTTGAGGACATATGCCTTCTCCCGTCGACCTCACCATTCCTATTCGACAACATTTAATTCAGTTGTGGCCTCTCCCAAGCAACAGCTGCGTCCTACTCTGGTGAGAAATTTTACCAGCTTCACTACTTAATAGCTTCTCTATCTCAAAAACTGTTTCAGATACTCATTCCGGTGACCCATCCCCCTGTGACAAATCTTTCATATTATTTCCCTGCTCATCTCCCTTTATCTTCTCCTGACTTATTAGGTGCTTCAAGGATTCGTGTATGGGTTCTCCAATATCTGCCCCGAGTATTACTAGATATTTATAAGTGTGGATGAGGTTACCATGTCTCCTGTACTAAGCCACAAACTTAAAGGGTGTAAGAACGTAGCACTAATTAGGGACATGGTCAATAGAGTCATCAAAGTTGTTGGGGCAGTAGTAGTCATTGACCACATCCTCAGAACTGTGCAATGAGTATCCTCCACAGACAGAGAAACTTTTGCTTCAAAAGCAGCTTTGGCAGCAGCATTAGTATTAAAAGTAACACAAGTGAGAAGGCATCTAGACTGTGATTGTAGGTCTAATCGGTGTTATATTACATTCAATACAAATGCTGCTGCCAAAGCAGCATTTGAGGCAAAAGATTATCTGACAGTGGGGAATACTCACTGTAAAGTTCAGATGATGCGGTCCACCAATGTAGTTGATAGTGACAATGACTACTGCCCTAACATCTTTGATGCCTCTACAGAGAATGTCCCAAAGGAACGTCGGGTTCCTACACCTTTTTGGTTTGTGGCTTACTACAGGGAGGGATGTGGTAACCTTATCCATGCTTCCCGTTGGAGAAAGAAATTGGAGTACTACCAATGGGCCCCATAAAGAAATATGGTAAGGGCGTTTTAACCCTTAATGACCGGATTGTGGTCATAGACACTCCCAAGAAGCGCCCGGGTCGTGTTGTACGCCACTGCTATGTGGTGACCGGGCGGGATGAAGCACCGCTATTGCCAATGTCGGCATTTGCAAGCCCAATTTGGCGTTTTTTTTTTTAATTGGCTATACTTCACCACCAGCCCTACAAATCACCATTGTCAGTCAGTGTGTTACTGACTGTGAACACGGATGGGTGTGGATTAGATTTCTTGTGCGTGTCCGATTCTGTGTTGCACCATGCTTACTTACAACACTGCCTGCCACCCGCCCGGGCCACGTTCAGTTGTCGTCAGAGCCACTTCACCTAAGCGAACGCAACCGCGCTCACCCGAGAAATTACCCTTCATTCCTCACTTAATTTCTCGGCAACGGAGAGTTCTAGAGAGCTGGGGTTGATTTTATTGGAAAGAGGAAGAGTTGATGGTGCTAACAAGACCAAATTTAAGTTGTTCAGTATCGTAGTTTAGACGTACAGAGTAAGTGGAATAGAGCGATTTTGGAAAAATCGGCCAAATTCGCCCGGACAGGCAGTAGGGAAAGTAAGACTAGCCCCGGACTGACAGATTGGCTATTCATAGTTATCCCGTCGCGGAGGGGTTAATCAGAGCCAAAGATCTTACTCAGGCCATGATGCTCCTCAATCTCCCCTGTCCTTCTGATAGCATGTTTGATCTATCAAACCACACCGAACATTTAATTATAGCAAGGGGTGTATATATAATAAAGACCTATATGAATTCTCAGAGGAAGACATTCTTGCTATGTGCCCAGACAATGTCCAACGAGTAACAAAGATGAGAGGCAGTAAAAATATGATCATCAGCACTTTCTATGGCTCGCATATCCCAGATCGCATTAACATTAACTTCACCTCTTTTGAGGTGAAGCCTTTTGTTGAGCGTCCCTTACAGTGTTTCTGTTGTTATGAGTTTGGTCATGGGAGGAGGAACTGCAACAACCGTTCCCGAAGTGGTAATTGTTCTGCTCCTGACTCACATCTATTTCTGAGTGTCGGTCAGAGACTTGCTGCTTTTACTGCAGAGATGCTCACCCCTTGCGTTCTCACCAATGTAAGATCTACCTCCTTGAGCAGGATATTCTCCACTTGGCTAATACCCAATTCATCAGTATTGGTATGGCCAGACGGCAACTCAACATCAGGCAACAGAAGGATGGTGGTGTTAAGACATACGCCTCCACCCTTCGCCCCAAATCAGTTGCAGCACCCTCCCAACCCTCTCAAGAGGCAGCAGCTCTATGCTCCAGTGAGAACGTTTCTAAGGTTACACTACATAATAGCTTCTCTGTTTTGGAAACCTTATCAGACACTCATTCTGGTGACCCTTCAAATGATGACAATTCTCAGACTTTAGCTAAAGGACTCATCCGTAGTTTCCTCTCAATGTCACCAGAAGCGTTCTCGTGGCTCTGATGAATCTCTTGATTCAACAGAAGTTCCTCCTCGCAAGTTTCCTTCAGGACCATCAGATGTGCGTGAAGTTAATGTGGATGCTACTGATGTTGCGACTTCAAAAGATTCAGTTTTTCCTCCGCTTGAACAGCAGAGTGATTCTACCACCTGTATTATGGATGTTGATGTGTCTGCCTGTGGTAGTGATACCACTGATGCACAGGACAATACCAATGTAAATGTTTCTAAGAATATCCCTGCTCATATACCTTCATCTTCTTCAAACATATCTGATGCTTCAGGGACTCGTCTACGGGTCCCAATTATTGCCCCAAGTACTACTCCTCGGGTTTGCTCTTTTAGTGGCCCAGGATTCGACAAAACGTATCGTTTGAGTAGACCCTCAGGTCGAAGTTGTAGTGGGAAGTACCTCCATGAGGCTTGCCAAAAACCAGGACCAAAGTAACACTGTTCAAGGTCCTTCAGTGGAATTGCCGTGGCTTGTGAGCTTGACACACCGCTCAAGGCTGTTGCTGTTAAGGTTTTTATGGACCGCCCCTACACTGTGTGCAGTCTATACCTTCCTTCCAGTGTTACAGTAGAGAGGGGTGATCTCAACCTTCTTGTACGGGACATTCCCTCTCCCTTTATTTTATTGGATGATTTTAATGGTCGTCATCCTCTGTGGGGTGACAGTTCGGTCAACCCCAGGGGTGTTTTGTTGCCTTCTTTTATTGAGAATGAAGGTTTAGGGGTTTTAAATACGGGAGATGTGACACATTTTAATAGCCCAACTGGGACTTTTACCACTATTGACATTTCCCTTTGCTCACCCGATGCTCTGTTGGATTTTACTTGGAGAGTGTTGCCTGATTTATTTGGTAGTGACCATTTCCCTATACTACTAGAGGGTAACAAGTACGAACCACAGTCTCGTTTTCCTAGGTAGAAATTAGAGAAGGCTGACTGGCAATTTTTTTTAGAGAGCTAACTACTTCCGTCTCTTCAGTAGCCGATTCTAGTAGCTCTGACGAGGCTGTAACATTTTCACTGATATGCTTCACTCTGCAGCTCTCAACTCTACTTTCTGCCTATTTTCCCAAACGTCCTGTCCCTTGGTGGTCACCAGTCTGCACCACTGCTGTGCGGGAGAAGCGCGCTGCTTTCTCTCACCTTTGTCGCAAACGTGGGGACCCAATTCTTTTAAGAGGACTTCCGACGGGCAAGGGCCCGGGCTAGACGAGTTTTAAAAGAGGCACAACATGCATCTTGGAAGGCCTATGTGTCTTCAATTAATAGTAAAACTCCACTCACCCAAGTGTTCAGGAGAATCCGTAAGATGGCGGGGAAGTTTTCTCCTAGTTCTCCACCTGTACTTAAGGTCAATGGAGTTCAGATTATGGATAGTTTGACAGTGGCCAATACCATGGCAGAAGCGTTTGCTAGAGTCTCCAGCCGTAATTCTCGACCAGTGTTACCAAATCATAATTATGAAATTATGCTAGACTTGCTCTGAAAATATGCTAACTATGCCCAAAATATGCTAAATGTCATATAAATTATGCGACATCAACCAACGCCTTGGTTTGTGGAGCTATAGCCGCCTGTCCCGCCGGTGCGAGACGGCTCTTGTTTGTCTCCTCATTGACCACACATTATTGACTCATGGCTTTTTGATGGACAGAATTCACCTGCATCGTAGGCACCTCTCCGAGTACCGGGTGGGTGACGGTTCTCACAGTCTCTCCCTCTACTATGTGGAGGAGGCTGGCCTTCTCCATAAATTGTGACTTTATTATATTTATGTTTTTTAGATAGTTTGATATGATTTAGTCTTGATTCTTTATATTTTAGTTAAGTTGACACATTCTTTTAGTAATGGTGTTTTTTTTTTAGTTTGTGTGTCATTTAGTCATGATGCCTGTCCCTTTCGGGAGTTTATGATTTTGTTAGTTGTTAATAACAATTTTGTGTTTGCCTAGTTGCATCAATGAATCAATCATTCAATCAATCAATCTTAACTTTTAACTGTTATATACCAAAAGTACGGAAGTTATTACGAGTATAATGTATACGAGTGTCATGGAGAAAATGTGAAGGTTATTTTCGTACTGAAATAATACGATTAAAATGGAGAATTGATAAATGATAATAAAATATACTATTTAATTTAAGAAGCTACATTGTTTAAGCATTCTATGGGTATATTTTGAAGTGGGTACGATACAGAATAACTTTGAAAAGTTTAAAAGACTGTGGTACAGTACTATTCCAGTTTCTCGTAGTCTATACCGTCTATTTAGTCACTCAGCCAGCCTGTAGGTTGGATGGCGCCGGTCGCTGCCAAATATACGATTCGACCTGTTGCTTTTAACAACCAGAGTTCTAAACAGTAGTTGATTATGTATCCGAATTTGCAAGATTAAACTGATTGATAAAATGCTTGCATTCTCTCTCACCTTTGAGTCTCTGGTCTATTTTTGATAATAGTAATAATAATAATTCTCATTAGGTCCCTTACGACATCCCTTGAATCGTTGTCGATAAGCTTCAACTCGTAAGAACGGAGTACAGCTTGTTTAGGTATGTCATAAGCTTGTGACTCTGTAAATGAAGAGTGAGTCAAATGCTCTGAGAGCATTACCAGTAAGCACTCTGTGCACATACATTGACCAATCTTCCTTATTACCTGTTGCAACCTTCTCAATCCTATAAAAAAAACTCGACAATATGCTACTCATCATAGTTAGGTATAATATAGGTTTGTTGAACATTTTAACACATTCTTCGACTTTAAAACAAAAACCAGTCTTTTATTTACCATACATACCATGACATTACATAGACAGTCAGTCAGCGCAATAGGATGAAACGAACTGGGATTCGTAAGGCGACCGTCTCGTTTAGGTATCGGTATGACATGCGCGTAGTGCCATGAGTTTGGAAACGTTCGCGACGTCCAAATCTCATTAAACACTGCTAACAGCTTAGTCAAGTTGTCCTGAGTAAGATGCTAAATCTTACCGTACGTAATGGCTGAGGGGAATGGGACTGGAGCCTTTACAGGACTTCAGGGTAAGGAGAAGTTCTTTTATCGTAAACTCTTTGTTGTAGCTAGTATTTACGTCATCTGTGACAAAGCTTTTGTGGTCTTAAAAACGGGGGTCGTAGTCAGCTGAGCTGCTTACATCAATAAATTGTCTAGCAAAGGTGTTAGCTATATCCACGGGATCTTCGACTATATTGCCGCCCACCTCAAGGATGATGATGGGCGTGCGGTTGTAAGCTACTTCTTTAATATATAAATTTAATATATAAGTTTAATATAAAAATTGTAGACCAGACTTGGCTTAGTAGTGTTGTACGATTCACCTTGGACACGAAATTCCTCCAGGAGTCTTGTATTGTTGACTTATTTGTCTTACTCGCCTCGGTCCCAGCTGCCTAATATGCAATGAAATGAACTTGTTTTGGCTCTCTGTTCTGTATCGCATATTACGCTTAGTGAGTGTTTGTCGGCATTCTGGTGACCACCAAGGAACTCTTCGCCTATCATGGGTTGTAGGAGTTTTAGGAATAGCAGCCTTGGCTGCGTATAATATGGATGTCTATTATGTGTTCGACTTTTTCATATATATATTCCAGAGAGATATCTAGATTGACGATCCCTAAGAGGTATCCCCGATCTGCTTTCTTATATATAAATTTTGACAGTAGTGGTGGTGGCCGAAAGTTTCCTCACAAATATGAAATGCAGATGGGTAGTTGATTGCTTCCCAGGGAGTCGTCATATGCTACCCAAGTGATGTCTGTTAGTATTTCGAGGGAAGATAAAGATGAATAAATGTGTGTTGTTTGGCCGTTACTATCGTCCACACGACTCGTTCTACCATCATTAATTAAGGAGACATAAGTTGGAAAGTAATAAAAGGTCGACAATCTGATTTCCACGTCCATCCTACCTCAAGCCGCATTGATAATGATGGGTGTTAAAATCGGACAGATATATCTGGACTAGATAGAAATAAATAATTCCATTTAGAGATATTACGATCTTGATTCATCGGGTTTCGCCATATTTCCTTGTGTCTGACTATATGACTATTTGCTTTGTAGAGGTAGCATTGTATAAGCCTTTAATCTCAGTGTTCATAAGAAAAATTAATACGTTTGTTTCTTAACATAACACTCGACTGGGCTCAGCCAATCAACATCCTCGTTTTATTCATCATAGGGCCGCCCCACTCAGAACGCATTTTACCTTTTAAGATTGAAATCTAGTCCAGAGATATCTGTCCGGGGAGGTACAGTCACGAGCATTAATAAGTATGCAGTTTTGGTTGAAGCATTGAACAGTCCAATTCTCCAACTAGGTAAGTCCAGTGTAAAGCTTATTGTGCAGTTAGGCCTAATTACTGTCTCTAGGTATTCGAAGCACACCTGGATACTTATTAGTGCTCGTGACTGTACAGCCATGGCTGATACTGGTGGACCAGGCTACAAGGATTGTTGAAGAGCAACTGAACAAAGTTCGAAAAAGTGAGTCTTCTAAACCTCTCTCAATGTTGAGAATGGTTTGGAAAATTCACTTGTTCGAACTCTGTTCATTTGCTCTACAACACTCCTTGGACCCTGGGCCCGTATTCACAAAAGCAAAGTTCACGCTTAACTTAAAATTTTATTCGTAATCCTTCATTCATGGCGAGGACTAGTATCCGACACTGCTTCGAATTCATTACAACAGCTCATAAAAACAGCAAAACCATTCACTGCTTCGAAATGAACCTGAAACACTATGGTGAGGTCAGAAATGCAAACATACGAACAAGTTCAAACTCTAAGATGTTTTGTGAATACCGGCCCTGGTCCAGGAGTATCAGTCATGGATGCACAGTACGTGTTGCCTAATTTGCTAAACATGCGACGACTTATTGACTTAAGAACATTAATAGCCACCCCATGATCGTCATGTTTTTGTTTGAAAAAAAAAAAAAAACGATCAGGTTGATCCCTCTGTAGCGTCTCATGCAAACAAACGTTCCGATAGTCGGTGAGCCAGTAGGGTTGATCGGTACCATCTGAGGGGAATAATGTTCATAGTGATTTTTGGCAAGGAAAACATCTCTTGAGTTAGAAAAATTATGATAGCATTGTACTGTACAAGTGGTAGCTTTATGTGTACTATCATGCATTTTATCACACTACAGTGATAATTTTGACAAGTTATAACACATAGAAAGCTACCACTGCTGCAATGCTATCATACTTTTTTAACACTAGGGTTGTATAGCTTGCTAAAAATCACCATGAGAAGTATTTCCCCAGATAGAATTTTTGTTTGAGAAAGTGTGAAATTGTGCGAGAATGAATACGTGCAAAAATTCTACACATACACAAAGAAAGAGGGATATATGCTACACACCAACACTCAAACAGAAGTAAGATAAAGTCAGAGATAAGGGAGGGAGGGAGATATAAAGAGAAAGTAAGAGGTGACAAACTCGGATTATTTTTTTGAGAAAGTGTGAAATTGTGCGAGGATGAGTGTGTGCCAAGCTTTCACACACATAGAGAAAAAGAGGGATAAATTTCACACACACAAACAGAAGGGATATAGAGTGATAGATAAGTGAGATATAGAGAGATAAAGAGTGAGTAAGAGGTGAATTTTATCACAAACTCTGAAAAAAAGGTTTGAGAAAGTGTACATTTTTTCAAGAAGGATTATGTGTGCGAAATTGTTACACACCCAGAGAGAAAGAAGGATAAATTCTGCACACCCACAAACAAACAAAAGTAAGATAGATTTAGAGATAAGTGAGAAAAATAGAGAAAAGGGGGATAGAGAGGTATGACAGCTAGCAAAAAGGAAATAGGAAGAAAGGAGGGACAGTTGAAGAACTGAAAGCTAATGGCTGGGGCCGAAGGGGCGACCAAACCCTCAAAGTATTGCCAACATCCTTACAGGCAATACCCCCCTACGGGACAAGCACGAGGGATGAAAGGAATACAGGGATAGCTGTCTAATACCCAAAAGATAATATATATTCAGTAGTCTATCCCACTACGATTGTGAACAAAAATCAGTGCTTTTAGTTAAAGGATAAAATGTAACAGATTATTCTAATAATATTTCTTTGTTAATACTTTTCAACTAATCACCTTCATTTGTCTTCCCCTCTTCCCCTTCACCCTCGCCTCAAATCATCACATTTCTTCTCTCCTATATCCACCTACGTTAATGTAGTATGCACTTCTTCAAACTACGGGTCCCGAATTCCTTCATATTCGGTCGCAGGCTCACAAAAATAAATACACGTACATCAATAAAATAGAATAATAATGTTCGTGACAATAAAATAAATATGAAGTTCATACATGAATCCACCTAACATATTTTTATAATCGAATATTCATATATTTAATTATCAATAAAACAAAATCATTGCTATCATGCATTTTATAATACTACAGTGATAATTTTGACATAGGGGTATAAATCAAGTTATAACACATAGAAGGCTACAGCTGCTGCAATGCTATCATACTTTTTAGCTCCGGCCTAAGCCGAGAGCTCTAGGTTTCATCCGAATTATTGTTCTTCTTGGGGCGACCACTTCTTAAAAGGGGTTCAACTCACACACTCTCTCACTCACTCTCTTCCTCCCATCCATTTTCTTTTACCGACATTGAATCATTTATTATCATTATTATCATTTTTTTTAGCTCCAGCCTAAGCCGAGAGCCCTAGGTTTTATCCGAATTATTGTTCTTCTTGGGGCGACCACTTCATAAAAGGGGTTCAACTCACTCACTCACTCTCTTCCTCCCATCCATTTTCTTTTACCGACATTGAATCATTTATTATTATTATTATCATTTTTTTGTTTCTTCTTGGGGTGACCACTCCTTAAAAGGGGTTCAACCAATATTTAAGAGGTTCAACCGAGAGGGGGTTCAACCGAGGGGTTCACCCTCAATAAAAAGGGTTCATTTTCAAAATTTCAATATAACCATATGAATACGAAAATCCAGATAAAACATAATTAATATTTTTGAGACTGTAGTGCCCACGGGGTTAAGAACAGCGATACACAAATTTTCTTAATTTATTACAATACACCACAATAATAGTTTGCCCCCCCAAGAAGTTAATGTGCTTGTACAGCTGAGCACGTGAATAATTACACACAGAATAGAAAGCAGGGAATGATAACACTTATGAACACAAATAAGAAGCCAGAGTAACCCATTTTCCAATCACACTGTTGCTGACACTTCCAGTAGTAAATCCGTAGTAGGTAAGGCCACGGTGTGCACTCCCGTCACCTCACACTTATAACCCAGGGTTGTTGTTCAGGAGGACGACTTGGGGGTCGGTCGAGAGAGAGGACCGGTTGCTGTGGTGGTGTGTGTTGCTCTCTGCCTTCTTCCAGATTTCCAGCGCTTATATACTTTTGAGTCGAAGTTTTATTAACCTGATTGGTTTCACAAGACTTTACATGAACTAACTGATGCGCATGCGTGAAACCTGTAAATTGCCGTTGTGGTAGTTTAGCATGTTGTGGTGGTTTAGTGTGTGTAAATAGCCGTTGTGGTAGTTTAGCGTGTTGTGGTGGTTTAGTGTGCGTGAATTGTCGTTGTGATGGTTTAATGTGTTGTAGTGGTTTAGTGTGTGTGAATTGCCGTTGTGGTAGTTTAGCGTGTTGTGGTGGTTTAGTGTGTGTGAATTGTCGTTGTGATGGTTTAATGTGTTGTGGTGGTTTAGTGTGTGTGAATTGTCGTTGTGGTAGTTTAGCGTGTTGTGGTGGTTTAGTGTGTGTGAATTGTCGTTGTGATGGTTTAATGTGTTGTGGTGGTTTAAAAGCACTACAAGACCTTTACATATGGATATTATATTATTTCACTTGAATCATTAAGAGCCGGAGCTTTTGAAGGGTTTTCCTTCATGTTCTTGTTTTAACACTAGGGTTGTAGAGCTTGCCAAAAATCACAGTAAAAATTATTCTTCCCAGATGGTAACGGTGGCCGAAAGTTTGGGTCCTGGCTCATGGACTATGAGGCACGTGTTGATCAGTGCTTTAATCCTAATACTTCTACAATTTCACTGAAGAATATTATACATGTTGGAGATTTAAAGGGTTGAATAAAGTACCTTTGGAGGAGTACCTCCACCACCGGGCCTCGATCGGCAGTTGTCGATGGACAACTGCATGTCCCCTTCCCTGGAGCGAGACTTGCTCGTCTCACACACGGGGGTTTGGGTGAACCATCACGTGAAAGCTGGATTGTTTCTTTAGGGGGGTCAGATTGATTTTATCTTTACGATTATGCTCGCCAGTCTGTTATGTAAAATTACATAGTGATAGCGAAGCTAGGATTACAGAAGCAGTCCTAACTCGTTCGCTATGGTTCAAACGTGAAATGCGACGTGCAGCAATGACATCCTGATCACTCATGTTATGGACGATCTCTGCCTACTACTTGTACTGGAACTCCCTACAGGAGCCAACACCCATGCAGGAATTCATGGACTCAGGAATTGAACAAACAACATCGTAACAATGAAACTTGGTCATCTTCAGGAAACCTTTAACTTGGCCAGAATGTTCTTTACAAGGAGGGATCCATTCGACAAATTCCTGACCTGGTCCACCTCACCACAACAATAGTCTATCACCTTCCTAATAATGAACGGGTAGACGCTTGTTATGGGAGTTGTCCTAGACGTGCGAATCGTCACAAACTTTGCATAATCCAAACGAATCGAGGATTGTGTAAAGTCGGGACCCCGGGAATATATATATATATATATATATATATATATATATATATATATATATATATATATATATATATATATATATATATATACGAAAGAGATACAGTCTGATATCTACATAAGGAACTACTTTTAATAAATAACATTATTGATCTTTTTAGTGCGTCACCAGCCTTCATCATACAAACAATCAGATAATGATATTATAAGTTCCCAATCTTTAATTTTGAATATCAACACCGACGTTCACCCTCTCGACACGCTGATTAATTTTAAATCTTTCTTTCAGGCTAAGGTCTGACGATTTTGTTAATGTGAAAGAAGGTCATAGTAGAGGAAGACCTGAGAAAATTTGCGATAGGGAAAATTGACGATCCGTATACTTTTCGAGCATGCACACACGAACCAAGATACACACTGGTGCTACATTTACAATATCTCGTTACTAGGCGAAACTATTACCGCCCGTACATTACAAAATATAGACCAGCACATTTGTAAATTAACACACGTCTACTTGTGTATTCATACAGTCATACATCAATCTATATATTTAAAACACTCCGTCTGTCTGTCTGTTTAGCCGCTATGCACGGCCTCATCGTTTGTCCTAGAGCAAAAAGTTATACGTCATTTTGATCGGTGATGCCTGGGGAGTTTTAAATTACCAATGTGGGGGTTGGGGGGGGGGGGTCGATCCCAGTACCCTGCAGCCCAAGCCTTAACCGAAAGATCCCAGGTTCATAACCCCGGTACAATTTGTTTTAATTTTTTGTTGACAAATTATACACCATTCTGACCGGTGTAGTCCCGGGAATGTCCTCAGTCTAATTTTATTATTGGTGGATATGTGTTTCTTGAATGATTAGCTTAAAACAACCAAAGATTTATGGCTTTCTCAACATAGACTTTATGGTAATAAGCATCAAGAATGCAGGCAGGCCTGGCTTACATGCCCAGTTTAGGAATGAATTCAAACCAATAAATGTTGAACACCTAAATTTAATACTAAATCTAAGGACAGTGAAACAAAAAAAGCTGTAAAATGATCAATGGAGAGGGGTGGATAAAATCTTAGTACCCCTGCACCCCAATTCGTCACTCGGGCCTTGCTATTTAATCGTGGCTGTTACAATGCCACCTTCTGCTGTACTTGCGTCATGGATAACTTTTGTGGTTGTAAATCTGGCATGGTTTCTCTGGGAGACCAGCAACCACACCGGATAATGGTCTCCTCCCACCCTCCTAATAAGCTCACATAAAAATAATTAGAGGAAATTTATTAACAAAACCACATGTAGGATCTTCACCCGGACAACGTCGGGTATCGCTGCTATAGTCTGTTCAAAACTTGTGTTCTGCTGGCCTCTTATGCTTTGATAGATAGAAATAGATAGATAAATAGACAGATAAGAGATAGATAGAAATAGAGACAGATAGAGATACATAGAAAGATATAGATAGAAATAGATAAAGATATAAAGATATAGATAGAAATAGAGAAAGATAGATAGAGGAAAATGGAACACAAGTTTTGAACAGACTATAGTACTGTATAATTCTGTAAAATGGTGCTTATATTTCATTGTCCATAATGCACGATGGTATATTGACGATTACGAGACAGTGATTTATTAAGTAATTCGTAACTATAATGATACAGCAGGGAGATTGGTCTCATTCTGACGTGTAGCTTGAGTACTGCTACTCTGCCTCATCTTCGTCAGACACTAAACAAGGAGTAAAGAAATACCTTGAGGCAACTGTACTGCAGGAGGCAAAAGTCTATTCGCCGAATTTGTAAAGTTCAAGCCACACTGACTGGTTGTGGGTGAGATCACTGAGATTATCAGTGAGATGTCTGTAGCCAAGTCCCTGACTGCCATGGAGCCACAGTGTTACCACCTCAAAACTTGCTTGCTAGGGATCGTGCAATTTAAAAAATCGTGCTGCCAAATTAATGCTACACCTGTGCTGCACCAGACCTGTTGCTAGTGCCGAAATATTGCTACACCCACGATTAAAGGTCTTGAGTCCACACCGCCACTCTCTTCCTTGTACGGCGGGGTAGCTGTCACAAACTAGCTTATGACTAGTTAGGTAGGGGTTTAATTCGAAGGATCATAATGTGTTCACTTATGTATTCGGTACTGTTTAGTTTGGTTGATTCCCCAACAGAAGTGAGGAGTTATTCAGTCCTAGTGACCCAGTCATGGCAGTCTACTGGCAGCGGTAAGTTGATTTGGAACATGACAAGCAGAAATCAAGAAAGGATCCAAGGTGATGAGGGAGGCAGAGCAAGTCTACCGGCAACATTCCAGTGTGAGCTCTTAATAGCAACAGACACAATATTCTCCAGCATTTCTTCGACAAGGCAATTCCAGCTATTTACCTTTTGTCGGCACACATTAGCCCCGGTAAGTTATATTCTCCAGTATGTACCCATGATTAATAATAATTTATTAACTTTGTGATCTGTTTATGGGTACCATAAATTATCCGTTTCTTTTTATATAATTAGTAGCAGTGTGTTGTACAGTCATGCCTCGTTTTTCACTCGTATTGTAGTGTGCATTAAAGGATTCTGTATACAGTTAACCCTCATTAAACACTGTTTATTTATGTCAATATGTACACCAAATGTTTTCTGTATAGTGCAGTAGGCACATTCACACCTGTACTCCATATCTGAAATATCAGTGGCAGACGAGAGATGACTATATTATTTCAATTTTAATTGAGAATTAAAGTGTAAGTGACATTTACTTGACAGTACTTTAGTGTTACTAATATTTGTAAAAATCCTTACTATCGTTATTATTACAATTACAAGCTTCAATGGCGTGCAAGCGTAAGCTAAGGGATGATTGGTTACTCAACGTGCAATTCCGACCTTGGCTTACCCGTGCAATGTTTGCAAGAAGGAATTTTCTGCCGAGCTGTCTACGATCAAACGGCACAAAGTTTGTACTAATAATTTCAGCAAGTGTTGGTGTACATGATAATATTAAATATGCATATAAAATAATAATAGTTAAGACGATATCTTAAAAAAATATATTAATTAAATGCAGTTTGATGATAATGATTAGTGATTTAAAGTAAAAGATAATAAAATATATGGAAACTATACATACAGTATATTTTTCCCTCATCACTACCTTCCTCTGTACATACTTCTCTTCAGTAACCACTATACAGTGTATACTAGTTATAAAAATAAATAGTTATTTCAAATATATTTTAAATATAATTCTAGAGATAATGAAGAAATGTTAATGAAATATAATTAAATATTAATGTAAATTGTTAAATGAAGCGAAGTTGGTTGAGCGACATCGTTTCTGGTGTGAATACTCTCATAGCAAACATCGCCCGCGTCTGTACGCTCCCGGTCTTCAATTGCCTTTACACCTCTCTCATATATGAATAATTAACTTCTAACAGAGTTCCCATGCACACATCCGTAATGAGGCACAGCAGGAGGAAGGACGTGATGGAGATGCGGATCCCAGCAAGGTGACAATGAAGATCCTCGTTTTTTTTTGTGTGTGTGTGTACTTGTTTCATTGCAGAGCACAACCTACCATTCACTACTGATGACCATTTAGTCCTACTAATGAAGAAAATGTTTCCTGACTCTGCTATAGCCCAAGGAATGAACATGCGTAGAACAAAATGTACAGAAATATTGAAAACTATTGGTAGGCGTGTAATGGACGATCTTGTACTTAACTTACGCAAACACAAATTCTCCGTAATAGTAGATGAAGTAACAGATGTTAGCCTTGAAAAAATCATTAGATGTGATTGTCCATTACTATGACGATACAGTAAAATGCATAAAGACAGGCATGTTACAAATTATAGACTTGTAGAAAACTAGTGAAGGGGTCCAAGGTTGTACAGGGGAAAATCTTAACAACGCATTAATCAACACTTTACTTAACTACCAAATCCCGGTATGTAATTTAATTGGTTTTGCTGCTGATGGGGCCTCAAATATTTAGATCATGTTCATATCTGTCGCCAAAAAATATAATAGATGCAGGGACAAGAACAACTATGCCTTCGTTGACAAATTTAGTGAAGGCAGTCCCCCGCATTTATGAATCGAGTGATGTCCAGATACTAGATAATGAGTGGAGAAACCTAGACTCGACTGAATTACCAAACAAATTATAACATCGTAAAGTTTTATAATACATTTAATTAATAAAATAACTGATGAGGAGGAAAATTTTATGTTTCAAAACTTGTGTAAATTTATAATGCAGATTTTGTCTTTGCCGACCTCTAACGTTAATGCTGAACGGTTGTTTTCAAAACTAACGTTAATGAAGACTAAAACCAGAAATAGACTTCAGTTACCAATATCAATGCCTTGATATTAGTGTCAGAGGGAAGCGGATGGGGACGGCTGGCTATTCTTTGATAATTTGTCTTGTGATTGGTGCAGCCAGCACCTCCAGTAAGTGCGTCCCTCTTGTGAAGTCCTTGATACAGTATTTACATTTAAAAAAAAGGCGAATTCACTCCCGCCATGGCTATGATCTCAGTTTGTTTACGTATGTAGCTGTTGAAGAGCCCGAAGAGCTTGGCGGGGGGGGGGGGATGATGGACCAATGAGAGACGCGCTTACTGGAGGTGACCAATCACAAGACAAATTATCAAAGAATGGCCAGCTGTCTCCATCCGCTTCCGTGTCAGAGGCGGTAAAGGCAAAAGTTCCTGCCTGGATTTCATACCAACACAAACAATGTTAACAGCATAAAATAATATATATTTGATAGATGACAGTACAATGTAGTTTATTTCTCATTCTCGTTTTAAGTATATTTTTCAATAATAATATTATTAGTACTGCTAAGTTAAATATAATAAGATATAGTAATTTATAAGGTTCTAAACTTTTTTTGCCTTCATTTGATTTTCTATTAATATCATGTTTCAAAGAAAACGTCAGGAAACTTCTAAAGCAAATAAAAATGTTATGCCTGTATATCATTTTCTAATGTGGTCGCATCTTAAATAGAGAAAAGGTGTGGAGATATTATCTGTGAAAAAACGGCAACACTGACGGTAACCAGCATCAGACACACCACCACCAGCCTCATGGCGGAAGCAGCCGTATACCGATCCAGTGGGACTCATTATGTTAACTGAAAGTGTTGATTAACGTTATTTTATGTAAAGTGAAGGCAATAGTATACGTTAACGCTTTTTGAGTAAAATAAGGCAAGAAGGCTGCGGACATATAAGGGAACTTGTGGTTACGGTTGGTGGCGGTAAGGTGTGTGTATAGTGGGCCGAGGCTGGGGGCTCCAGTGACTCCACTGTAGGGTAACATATTAATTACTATTTTAGTTGGATAGGGGTTCTGGAATTCTAATATGTTATGTTTTGTGAAATGTGATAAAGATTGTTCCAGGGATTTAGGGATTTTTTTACTGTTAAAGGGAGGTTTTCTTTAATGTTAAAGGAGGGTTGATTATTGGATTATATTAACAGGGATATGGATTATTTCATGTGTGTATGTATATATATATATATATATATATATATATATATATATATATATATATATATATATATATATATATATATATATATATATATATATATATATATATATATATATATATATATATTTAAATATACTTGGTTATGGGTAAACAAGTGAGTTTCTTCTGATACCTATGAGTGCCTGGTCGGAGTATTAAAAGGGAAACAGAAAAGAACCTTCTCAAACTATTTACGTAACTTCTGGTTTATTTACTTTGGTAATGAGTGAATAGTTTTATGACAGTAGCGATGTAGAGGACTGCAGCCTGTAGTCGCAAGTATTTTCCTACCGTCGTCGTGCTTTAATTAAGTGGCCTTGGCCATGGCCTTATGATTCAGAGGCACAATGTAGAGCGAGCCTCCCTTTACTGAGTGTTGCTAGTGCCGAGCGCGTAGCTCTGACATCATAGAACACTATTTTCTAGCCTGCCCCACTGTTCGACACTTGTTACCTCGGGACCAAGAGCTTGATATGCTCTGTCGACAACTGCTGAATCACCATATGTCTGAGAAACGTTTGGTCCGCCACCCTTGTTTTGGTGGATTAAGTAGTTTATAAGGTAGTTCTTTGTCTGTATTATCGCGTTTCGTTTTGGTGTGTGTGTGTGTATGTGTGTTTGTTCATTAGATTTTCAAGGATCCTCTCTAGTCTTATGTTTTATAACCTGTTAATTGTTTTACGCCATTCTGCAAAAAAAAAAATAATAATAATAATAAATAACATTAAATGGTACGAACCAGCATTGTCCACGGTAACCTGAAGAGAATTGCCGAGCAGTGGGAGACCCTCTGGTCCAGGTAACTTGTTTATGAGGGCCACCTGTAAGGCAAATGGTTAAATGTTACATGTTTATATCATTGTTAAAACTATCATGATCATATTTTATATAGACCTATATCTGGTGTCGGTATAATCTATATATTAGTATAGTTGGGAGGAATCGGCATCCGTAAATTCCCCTAAAATAACTTACCTAGTATAAATGGATCTCTATTTTACGTGGTGGAGATTTGATATGACGAAAGTGCCTCTGACTTTAATAGAGGTTGTAGTGATCTGGGCCCACATTTATTAAAATTCACTCTTAAGTTTATAGTTGGTTCGTAAGTGTTCAATCATGGCAAGATCTAGAACACAGCACTGCTTTAAAACTGTAACATAGATTCGTAGAGTTGATCAAGTAGAAAATACAAGACATATATAAGAAGATCTGTACTATAAATGTCAATCCGTCTCTGTTTGTCCTCTTATAACTCGAAAATTACGTCATATTCTATAAATCCGCTAAAATAACCCGGTTTCACTCCCAAAACTATATATTCTGATTCAACACAGCTGGCAATGGTTTTTATGATGTAACATGACGTACCATGACGTTAGAATGTAAAATAAGGTATTTATTGGTTAAAACCTTAAAGAAAAGCTCGAATTTCCGTTCTATAGCTGCTAAAATCGCACGCCAAATGTACAGCTCGAACAGAAGCTCTAACCAGTGTAACGTATTAGAGAGAGAGAGAGAGAGAGAGAATTTATGTGTGTAAGAGAAAAGGGGAAAGGGAAAGGGAATGGTGAAGTCACATGTGGGATGTTATGATGCAACACATACACACACACACACACATATGTACAGTCGGCGGCAGAAGTCCTGTCGTCTCAAATGCTTCACCGAGACATGCAGTGTTTATGGACTCGAAAAATAAGCACGTTTTCTACACCAACTAATCTCGAGTCTATGAACATCACGTGCCTCGGTGAAGCAAGTGACGCGACAGGACTTTTGCCGCTGACTGTACACCCTGCCAAAGTGTGTGTTCCTGTGCATATACGAGTACAAAACACTTATTTCGAATCAGCAAGCTTCATCCTCCATATTCGGGTAGTGGAAGAGGAAAGTGGGGGAGGGACTGTGCGTCTGGTGGGTACAGTCCCAAGCTAATGGAAGGGAAACACCACCATCGTCCAAACAAGCACATCCACGGTTGTTTCTACCCGGCGAGTTATCGGGGAGAGAGGGGGCAGGGGGTTCGAATCATATTGAACCATCTAGTTGGCACCATTCGGTTCAGTCTGAACTCCTTAAGCTTCCCTTCTTCTATTCATGTTTACCTGTTTACGAATATTAGCAAATCTTCCATTTTTTTCTTTTTAGTTACGTATAATCATGGTATCCTCATATGTTGATAATTTATAATATATTATCTCCTTACCAAATTGTATAACAAAGGACGTGAGGGCAGTAAACTTAGTTTTTCTTGCTTCTTATATTTACCTCGTATCTAAAATGACCCTAGTATACTGTATTGTACCATATTAAACAACTGTGTAACTAAATCACAAACATCTGTAGCCTTGATATACTTGAATAAATGTTACCTCTCGAGTAAATATGCAGACAAATAACAATTAATCATCATTATATCTCTGTTGTACTATTTAATTAACCGACTTCCTAAGGATATTGACCCGTGTGGCAGGAACGAGATGACAATGACATCACTTTCACATATGAATGTTAACTATGACCTGCAATACAATACTTTTAAAGCTTTAGGCAATTATTCCATCATTACGTTTATTCGTAAACTACAGAGTGGTTATGGATACTTGAGCAACATAATTTTTTTATTATTATTTTCATATTCTTTTGTTTTTCCTTATTACCGTAATTGAATTAACAGTCTTACTGATGTTAAAGTAAGTGTCTATGTTTTTTGTAATGATATATAATTTATAATATAAGCGAAGCACTGTTGCCACATTAACAATGCCGGGTGAGAGGGTGGTCCAGGCGGAACTTTGGCAGGGTGTACATTTATTACAAACACACACATACATACATTTGTACGTATATTCCACCCACACATAATATTATGTGCATTTGTTACACACACACACACACATTTGTACGTTATTATACACACACACATGTATATACGTATATTACTCACTGACACACACACATGTATGTTTATTACACACTCGCACACATGGAGTATATGTTTATTACACACACACAAATGTGCATATATGTGTGTATGTGTGTAAATGTGTGTGTGGAATAGTTTACACACACACACATCAGCTTGACACACAGGTATATCAACGAGTGTGTGTGTGTTCTCTGTGTGTGTGCGTTCTCTCTATTTGTGTGTGAGTGTGCTTTCTGACTGCGTGCATCTGTGTGTGTGTGTGTGTGTGTGTGTGTGTCAAAACATACCTGTAATAAGGCTTACAAAATCGGGTTGAGATTTTTCAAGTGTTTGCACTTTTTTGCTTCAAAGCGTGTAGGAAGCAAATATTTTTTGAAAAGGGCACCAACTATTTTAAGCCATACTCTAACTGTTTAAGCCATATGTCCAACTGTTATAATGATCCTGACTGTGTATCAGTGAAAACACCTTTCACTAAGATGATAATTTAATAAAGTTGCTCGCTAAACTATAAAATGTCTCCTTAGTCTTTATTCATTATCATCTTCCTTGGGTAACGCCGGGTACCTCCGCTTGTAAGAACATAAAATCTTAGGAAACTACAGAATGCCTGTTGGCCCAGTTCTTGGCAGCTCCTGATTCAGATTAATCCGACCCATCCCTTTGAGTCCATGTCCACATTGGCGTGACCCGTGTAAGCGTGTGACAGTTTTCCTATTCGTTTGCTGGTAAGCTTTACAATAAATAGCAACTATTCACTATTCAAAACAAGACATCATTCGATGGCAATACCGCCCCAGCGACCACTCGCCCTTTGCTATCTTTATTTTTTTGTGACCTTGACCTTAGATCGATTTTGCCCAAAAGTTAATCATTTTGTTTTATGATGAATATATATCAATAGAAAAAAAATGAACATCATACGGCTAAACCTGTGGACGCTAGACCTAAAACAGACACTTGACCTTTGCTATCTTTATTTTTTTGTGACCTTGACCTTCGACCGATTTTGCCCAAAAGTTAATAATTTTGTTTTATGATGAATATCTATCAACAGAAAAAAAATGAACATCATACTGCTTAAAATGTGGACGCTAGACTTTTAAGAGACACACGAACAGATAAATAAATAAATAAATAAATAAATAAATAAATAAATATCCCACACCGAAAACAATATACCTCCCCCTTCGGGGCGGTATAACAATGACATTATATGACAACCCTATATGTGGATGATTATTATTGACCACGACTGTACAGTATGTATGTATGTACAGTATGTACCAGGTTTGTATGTATATATGCAAGTATGTATGTATCGGATATGAATATATTTATATACAGTATGTACAGTTGTAGCCGCTCCTGATTTAAAACCATCCTTTTGAGTCCATGAATCTATCCAACCCTTTTTTAACCATTCAGAGTTTTTGCATTTACTACCTCTCTTGGAAGCTTGTTCAGTATCAATCAATCAATCATCAATGTATCTTAAAAATTGCAACCTTTCCAAACTTTCAAAAAATCACAAAATATATTCCATGTTCATTCCGTGATAAAATATTTCATCTGCACTATTAAGTGGAAGAGACATTACCCCCCTTTATATTTAGCAGAGATAAGTATTAACATCTTCACTACCTGGTGTGACATCTGATTGGGGTGGGAGGGGCGAGCGAAGCTAGCCGCGAGTGGGGAGGGTGAGCGCAGCAAGTCGCGAGTGGGGGGGGCGAGCGTAGCGAGCAGCGCCGCAGGCAAAAGCACCCACGGCGCAGCCGTGGTGGGCGAAGCCCAGTGCTTCTAGTTTGTATCTTTAAAATTGCAACTTTTCCAAACTTTCAAAAAATCTCCCAAAAATCTCAAAAAATGCAATTCCGTGATAAAATGTGGCACTCACCATACATACATCTAAGCTACCTGGTGTGACATCTGATTGGGGGGTGGAGGGGCGAGCGAAGCGAGCCGCGAATGTCAATGTACCTTAAAAATGTTTCATTTCATGTGTAGTACTTTTTCACTACTTGACATCTTCACTACATGGTGTGACATCTGATTGGGGGGTGGGGGTGGGTGGAGCGGCGAGCCGCGAGTGCGGGGGGGTGGAGGGGCGAGCGAAGCGAGCTGTAAGTGGAGGGGGGGGCGAGCGAAGTGAGCCTCGAGCGCAGCGAGCGGGGGTGGAGCGGCGAGTGGGTGGGGGCGAGCGAAACAGACCCAGATGAAGAAAAATAATGGTATCCTGTTGCCTAGAATAGTCTGGAGGAATCATCTCCAAAAATGTCAAAATGATACCCTCCCCTTAACCCCTAAAGACCGGTTGACGTGGTAAGCCGTCTTACGTAAGGAACCAGGCAACTGCACCAACCGTCATAGAGATCTAGCGCTATTTTGAGCCAAGTGCGGCTATTCTGGGCGGGTTTGGGCGATTTAGCAGTGTAGCCAAGTATCATACATTAGCAGAAAAGGGTTCAGTCAGTCTGATTCCCCAGTAGGCTACCCACCACGATGTCGGGAAGACGTAGTGCTAATTCTCCCGTGTCCGATTCGGTGCGCGCTACACCCTCGCGTCGACGCGCTCCATTCGCTACCTCCACACCATCGTTGCCTCCACGTACTCGACGCCTTCCACAACGCCTTACTGATTCTGCAATAGGGCGAGAACTCGAATTGTCCATCTCTATGGTGAACAGTGATAGTGATGATAGTGATGTCTATTTTGAAATAGATGATTCTGACCCTGAATTTCGTATCAATAACGAAGCGAGGGTAGCTTACACCACCGAGGAGGAGGATATTTTTCCAGCTGCTCAACCTCTCTCCCAAGTTAGTGAGCCACCTTCAAGTGTTAGAATACTTGCAACCTCTGCTCTGCCAGTCGAAATCCCGTCGACGAGTAGGGGGATTGTAGGTGATTTATCACCTATTGCAGGACCGAGTGGAGCTTGTGGTTCCTCCACTCGCTCCGTAGCAACTCCTAAGAGGAAGAGGAGGTTACATTTTACCTTTTCTTCATCGTCGGGTGAAGATATACCTCCGCCAACCCGATCAAGGAGTAGGAGAGTTGGAGGTAGAGTAAGAGGAGTGAGAGGAGGCAGGAGAGGACGTCTTATCTCGGACGAGATAAGGGAGCCATCTTCTGACCCAGACGATCCTTCTGTTGACTCAGCGGACCTCACTCTCTCCCCGTTATCTTCACCACGACCACGGCATCCATCCTCACAACCACGACCACAACAACAACAACCACCACCACCACAACCACGACGACAACGAGTAGCAGATGTTGGTCCGTTTGTGTGGACTGATGGCAGGGATTTCCAGCCTGATATTCCTGCTTTCGATGCACGGGAATCAGGAATTCAACCAGAATTTCCCTGTACAGCTGCGTCAAAGATGATGGATTACTTCGTCGCCTTTTTTGACGTAGCTGTAGTGTCGTGGATCATCCGGGAGACGAACGCTTACAATCAAATTATCAACAACTGGCACTACGCAACGCACCGGGAACATTCTCATATGGTAGATTGGGAAGATGTAAGCGTTGCAGAAATATATGTGTGGCTTGCACTAACGATGTTGATGCCGCACAACAAGAAACATCGATTGCGGGATTACTGGATCACGGATGACTTACTATCCACACCTATCTTCGGGAGGTATATGTCACGGGACCGCTACAGGGATATCCTCACCAACCTCCACTTCACCAACAACCTGGGTCCCTCCCCGAGTGATAGGCTCTGGAAAATCCGTACTATTATGTCCATGTTGCTCCAGAATATCCGTGCATTTCTACGACCATTCCAGAAAGTGGTAATCGACGAGTCTCTCATGCTCTTCAGAGGTAGACTGTCCTTCATTCAGTATATCCCGTCTAAGAGGCACAGATTTGGCATAAAGTTTTATGTCATCTGTGACTGTCAGACGGGATATGTTTTAGATTTTGTAATTTATACGGGTTCAGATGTGGATATCGCTGAGAATGATCCTCATGGCTTCTCAGGTGCTGTTGTGAAGCACCTGATGGACCATTTCTATAACCAAAACCACATTCTGTACACGGATAATTATTACACATCTCCATTGTTGAGTCAGTTTCTGAAAGAGCATGGAACGGAATCCTGTGGCACTGTTCGTCCCAACAGGAAGTGGTATCCAGCCTTCCCTGTAACACATCGGGGCAACTTCTCATCCAAAAATCTGGCCCTCTACTTGCCATGAAGTGGCATGACAAGAGGCCAGTACACATGCTCACCACTGTGCACAAGGGTGAGATGTTGGATTCCGGCAAGGTCGACCGCGACACAGGTAATCCCATCCTCAAACCTGATGTCGTGTTTGATTATAACATCAACATGAGACTCGTCGACAAATCAGACATGATGATCAGTTCCATCAATTGCCTGAGAAAAACCTGCAAGTGGTATAAAAAGGCGTTCTTGCACCTGATCGACATCTGTGTATTGAACGCCTACATACTCTACACCCAGCAGCATCAAGGCACGACCGTCACCCTTCGCCAGTTCGAGAAGACGGTCGTGAAGGAGCTGCTGGTGGAGTATGGAGTCAGAATACCACAGCAGCAGGCACGTCCACCGGCAGGAGGGCAGCTTGACAGACTCCAGTCAAGAATTTGGGCCGAGCGCCACTTCCTTGACGACCTGCCTACCCTCGCGTCAGGCAGGTCAGGCTTCCGCCGGTGCTATGTCTGTATGCACACGACACGTCGGCCCACCAGAAGAAGAGAGACTAGATACTGGTGTACCGGGTGTCAAGTGCCACTATGCCCCGGGAAATGCTATTCTGAGTATCATACCTTAGATGATATATAGATAGCATGAAGTGTGGGAAATGAAGTGACAGTGACACTTTTATTTGTATATACGAGTGTATGGTGACAGTGACACAATAGTTTTAGTGAAGTGATAGTGACACGTTAGATATAAGGAACTAGTGCAGTGATAGTGACACGTTAGATATAAGGAACTAGTGCAGTGATAGTGACACAATAAGAAAATACGGAAGTGAATATGTGATAGTGACACGAATTTATTCATTCAAGTGTACATTTTATTATTAGTGCGGTGATATAGACACAGGACGAGTGTATTTTTACTCGTTATTACTCCCACACTTCATTCCGGGGCACTAAAACCACTCTGGAATAGTCAGCAAGCCACACAGTTGAGGTTGCAAGTAGGTATAATACAGCGCGGTAGGCTCGTAGCGACGCGGTGAGGAGCAGTGTGCAGCCACGCGCCCGGCACCCTAGCCACCGCCACCTCCACCCGTCAGAACACTTCACGCGGTAAGCGAAGAGAGAGAGAGAGAGAGAGAGAGAGAGAGAGAGAGAGAGAGAGTAGGAAAGAGATAAGATGGGGATGGAAGCGAAGGAAAAGTTCATTTACACTCTGCACAAGAATTGCAAAAGACTCGTCTACACAGGCTATTCCCAGCTGGTGGGAAAAGAAATAACATGAATTATGTCTGTTAAACTTGTAATAATGGGTATTACCACCAAACTTCAGTTTCCATCTTTGCATACCGAATATATTACGGGCAATACATAGGATTTACTGATCCCGGTTTTATTTGATGTAGTCATTAAAGAGGCCAGATGATCGATAGTTCATGGTGCCGTCACTTCGATTATTTAATATCCTCAGTTATTATGTAATTATTCCTCAAGTGTTAGCGAAGTCAGTAAGTTAGAGAATGTTGTTCACAAATATCAGATTGCTGAGTTTGATACCAGCGCAAGGAAAATGGCTCTGATACTGTCACGCAGCTATTTTTATCCCCCTTACTTTAATGGAGGAGGAAACAAAAGCACGGCCTTTTACAAAAAAAAAAAAAAATGGCCAAAACAAATATGATACTGTGTTTTTTTCTACTATATGCCAAGCAATCTCAAATTAGTAATATTATTATGTACACCAGTTTTGATATTGTCGGAATTGTGCTATATGGCTTTTCCCAGGAGAGACGACACAAGACTCATTAATAACATATTATATAAAAAAAAACTACCTCAGTATTAACACACGAAGTCACTTATGTAGCAGTTGTTCCAGTAGTTACCTTTTCCCAGGAGAGACGACACAAGACTGAGTGTGATCCACAGGCCACAACTCATTCTTGCCTCGTCTCCGCCAGTCATAAGGCCACTGCGCTGACACAAACTAGTTCCACCTGTTACATTTTCCTATTATACTAATTTTTCCCCCTCCCAGGTATATTCCCTAGTTACAATTAATGATTATTTAATATTCCTTATCCTCCCACACATTATCTTTTATCCTCAGCCACATAGAATACAATTATTCCTAATATTTAATACAAATATTATTCCGCCAACGAAAATATCTTGTCCTTCTATTGGGACCCCACCCCTCACTCAACCAATTTTCTAAGTAAGTTACCAGTAAAAGTGCTGGTATTTATGGAGAGTGCTGTTAGTTATTATACATTTAAAAAAAAACATCCTAAATAACATTCATAAAAAATGGGGTTGTTACAATACCTATTATATCAATATTATCATGACATCTATAAACTGGCCAAACGTGCATGAAATATGTTCCCATATCATGATATCCTCCATTTATCATTTTAATAGTAAATCAGCAACTGTTTTATCGAGCAATACTGTACAATGTAACATTCTACACCATGAAATATAGGAAATTAATACATCAGGAATCACGTGGTGCCTATGTTACATCCGCATGAACACAAAATTCCTCACATACACATTATTGTTTCATTGTTATTCGATTCGCTCATCATACAAGCCTGCCAACCACCACATCCATCTCTCTCTCACTAGTGAGTGCTTCAGATGTGTATCTCGGACCGAAGTGTGTGGTTCACGATGGGAGAGGGAACGCTGACAACACTGCAGGGGCCCTCGCGGCAGTGGAGCCGGCTGTACGTGTTTCAAGATGGCTACCATATATGATCAGGTGGCATGTAGACTTAGAGGAATAAACGGGTAGAAAGCGGGGAAAACAAATGAACTAATTTCATTTACCTTTACAAGCTATATATTTTTTGTAGAATTTCACCCCACCAAAGCTATGGGTTAAATATTCCCAGCCATGGGTTAAATAGCCCCTCCTGTGAGGCAGATCCACTATCCGCGGAGGTGCAAGAACCGCCGTCCGCTGTAAGGTGTAAGAAGGCCGTTAATAAGACGAAGAAGGCTGTGCAGGAGATGAAGAAGCACGCTGTTCGTACAGGCTTTGAAACAGGCCGTCCTGGAGGCGTGAATGGCTGTCTGCAGGATACAACGGCATTGTAAGAAATCCGGAGGAGACAACACATAGATGGCCACCTGTGTGAGACGACAGCATGGATGGATGTTCGTCCATAGGAGACGATGTTGAAAATGACGAAGTTTAATGATCGTGAAGAAAATGATGTAGAATTGTAGATGCTAGGTTATTTTAGGATATGATTGTAAGTGTTGTAAAGATGTCTTTGTGAGGATTAGGCCCTTATTTTTAGCTCCGGCCTAAGCCGAGAGCTCTTGGTTTTATCGTAATTAGTGTTCTTGTTCTTCTTCTTGGGGCGACCACTTCTTAAAAGGGGTTCAACTGACTCACTCACTCACTCTCTTCCTCCCATCCATTTTTTTTTTACCGACATTGAATCATTTAAACCGAGAGGAGGTTCAACCGAGGGGTTCACCCTCAATAAAAAGGGTTCATTTTCAAAATTTCAATATAACCATATGAATACGAATATCCAGATAAAACGTAATTAATATTTTAGAGAGCTTTACAGATGGATATTTTATTATTTCACTTGAATCACTAAGAGCCGGAGCTTTTGAAGGGTTTTCCTTCATGTTCTTGTTATTGGTAATCAGGGGCGAGTGAAGCATGTAACTGTACTGAAGATATGTAAAGATTAGGTTTAAAGGGTTTGTAAAGATTTGCATGTATGTGTTGCAAATGGTTTGTAAAGATTTGCATGTATGTGTTGCAAATGGTTTCCATATATGATTAGCTGGCATATAGACTTGGAGAAATAAATGAGAAGAAAGCTTGGAAACAAATGAACTTAGTTTCAATTCCCTTTACACCCAGCCTGCCAATATACTATGGGGGTAGAGACGCCAGCCCCCGATATCCCTGTTCACCTAACAATAAGAAGATACTCGGCTGTAAGAGAAAAGATTGCAACCTTGTATAGGTTGGGGGAAAATGTGTCGACGTAACAAGACTGACGACTGCCTTGATGAGCATCATAAAAGTTGATAGGCATAAAGCCTATCGTTGTCGTCTTGTAGTCAGACACTTCTCCCAATAAACCACACAACAGACACATACACTCCTCAACATACACTACACAACAGACACATACACTCCTCAACATACACTACACAACACACACATACACTCCTCAACATACACCACACAACAGACACATACACTCCTCAACATACACTACACAACACACACATACACTCCTCAACATACACTACACAACACACACATACACTCCTCAACATACACTACACAACACACACATACACTCCTCAACATACACTACACAACACACACATACACTCCTCAACATACACTACACAACACACACATACACTCCTCAACATACACTACACAACAGACACATACACTCCTCAACATACACTACACAACAGACACATACACTCCTCAACATACACTACACAACACACACATACACTCCTCAACATACACTACACAACAGACACATACACTCCTCAACATACACTACACAACACACACATACACTCCTCAACATACACTACACAACACACACATACACTCCTCAACATACACCACACAACAGACACATACACTCCTCAACATACACTACACAACAGACACATACACTCCTCAACATACACTACACAACACACACATACACTCCTCAACATACACTACACAACACACACATACACTCCTCAACATACACTACACAACAGACACATACACTCCTCAACATACACTACACAACACACACATACACTCCTCAACATACACTACACAACACACACATACACTCCTCAACATACACTACACAACACACACATACACTCCTCAACATACACTACACAACAGACACATACACTCCTCAACATACACTACACAACACACACATACACTCCTCAACATACACTACACAACAGACACATACACTCCTCAACATACACTACACAACAGACACATACACTCCTCAACATACACTACACAACAGACACATACACTCCTCAACATACACTACACAACAGACACATACACTCCTCAACATACACTACACAACAGACACATACACTCCTCAACATACACTACACAACAGACACATACACTCCTCAACATACACTACACAACAGACACATACACTCCTCAACATACACTACACAACAGACACATACACTCCTCAACATACACTACACAACACACACATATACTTCACATGCAAAATTATATCACCTTCATGACCATTACGCAGTCGATAGGAGTTAAACCGAAATAAACAACAAACAGCAACTTGCAGTCAGTCTCACCTTACCTCCCATGCAGTTGGACTCGACCTCTTCAGAGTTCAGCATAGTACCGTATAATGTGTTTTTTCTGAGACTTGTACTGAGGGTACCCGGGTGTCTGTTATATGTACTATATTTGATGTGTTTAGGTTAAGTTACTGTTTATGTGTAAGTTTAAGAATTGGGTTGATTTATTGGTCTAAATTTGCTCTGATTTGCATTATGTGTTCATGTGTTATTGTTAATTATAAACAAGACTTGTTGCTAGTGATTTGGCTACATTCCTAATTGTCAGACATGGGGTTTTGTTTGATTTTAAGACTGGTATGCCAAAAGATATATATACATACTAGAGATTGCTAATCCTCACATAATTATAAATGGTAAACTGCGAAGTGTCATGATAACTGGTGCCTTTACTCTTAAATACTAGTTACTGCTCATCACAGTACACTTTTTTTTATCTGTAATTAAACAATTCGAATCTGGTTTTGCTTACAACATTGTTCAACATCCTTTGACTAATCTAGTGTTCGTGGCAACACCAATTTAATACACAATGTAAAAACAAATTTGTATGATTTTTTTTTTTTTCCTTTTTTAGGACATAAGTTTTCCAACATTTAGCTGTCATAAAAAGTTATGTTGCTACATACTTCTCTCCCTCTCTCTTTCTCTCCCTACACCGTCTCACTTTTTCACTACTGAGAATCTTCGAGCCTACGATTCAGAAAGTCAGGGATGCAAACGTTAGACACCTGGAGTTTGTAGTACTGACTGTAACAGCCAGAAGTGTGGCCGACTGTACGTATATACTCCGTTATCAGTTTACCATCCTCCGATCTGTAGCAAATTTTCCCTCGCACAAATTCGTCTTTGTCCTTTATACCTCATTAAACCGGTTGGAGGACGTATTATGCCTTAGACTGGTCACTGGACGGAGGAACATATGTCCGTGTGATACCTCACTTAAAAAAATGTGTGTTATGTCCACATACATTAATATTTTCCTCCAAATCTGCAGTCATTAACCAAAATCTTGTTAGGTACCACCAGATGTTCGGTCAATATTTTAGTGTAATGTGAAGTACTGTACAGTATTCTACTTTTTTTTTTTCACTTTCTGGACATGACTCCTGGATACGAGACTGGGTTTTGCCTCATTATTTGTATAGGTTCGGGTCGTCCAGGATGATATAAAATAAAATATGCGAATAATTGACGATATACAATTAGATTATAATAACGTTTATAGACAAAAATAAACTACACGAATTCTAATGAAAAAACGGCACTATTTGATTCTGACACAGCATAAATAATAATGCCTTAGATAAGTAATAATTACAGCAGTGAATTATGCAAAACATACCATTCGACGTCTCTTGAAATGACGAACAAGTAGAGTGGCGAAGAGGATAGTGGCCAGTAGGTAAGCCATCCACTGCCAGTCTTCCCAGGCCCACGACGCCATCATGGTGAGCGGTATCCTGTGCCATTTGAAAACGTCTGGGGTTAGATTTCGATTAAGATAACAATGCTAGCAGTTATCAGTGGATGAACAACATCCAAGAGCACTAGTCTTCATTTCGAGAAATAAAATTAATGTAACCAGAGAAGTTACGAATCCATTATGCCTGTCCATCCTTTGTTTCTATGCCGTGCTCTATTTGCCGTGGTCGAATAGAATGACATCTATCCACTAAACTCTAAAGGCTGATTTGAGGTTCAATTAACTCACCAGCTGTTATTGCCAACATATCAAATGAAGCAATAAATTACGTCGAATAAATGAAATATATTAGAATATTATCAGATGATAATATTGTATATTGTCTGAGTAAACCATCCATTCCTCCACAAAGAATAAGCTCGCCTCTTCTTTTAGCTTTGAGGATTATGTTATAAATTGTTGTAACAACTAGGACTGCTTTATCTGTAACACTAAACATTCGAAGTATGGGTGAATATTTACATCCCATTTGTTTGTACCATTTTCACGTGAATCCGATATCATGTGGTGCAAAGCGCCTAGGAATGCCTAATTAAATTACTTTTGAGGATTGTGTTTCGTTGGTTAGATATGCTATCCAAAAAAACAGGAAATATTGGAATGTGGTACAGTCAAAGGGCCAGAATATATGCCTTCTTTCCACAAATTTTGGTCACAATCCAAAGCATAAATTCTTAACTATATTACACAGGAAGAATAACTAACCGCTGCCGAAAAGATGAGGGCTGGGTGTAATGATGTAGCAGTTGCTAGGGGTGCGTGTGTGTACCCCTTTAGCTACCACTGAGACTGACTGTGTCACTGCGTACAAGGGTTGGTTAATCAGGAAGTATGTGGCCTTGGTGTTTAGTTGCTGCTAGGCAGTTCTCTCTTCTCTCGTCTGACGCTTTCAACACTCTTTCTTTTATGGTGACAATTACAGTATATGTGGTTAATCCAATATACAATAATAAACACATTTTTTTGTGTCGGTTTATTGAATAAAATCCAGATTTGAAGGTAAAGTTGTATCTTTCCGACCAGAAATAAAGATTACAACCATTACTTAAAGGATAACGTTAAAGAAAACTGTAGCGATATAATGTAATACTATGCGAATATATATAATATATAATATTTAGCTTTAACCATATTTACAACCCTGAACATCTAACTCTTACAGTAAGGATAGGTTAGCATAAATTACACCTAAAACAATATACCATTGAAAAATTATAATAAATGTAGGTAATGAAATGTATACTGGAAAAAATATATATAAATGTCAAAGTAATATAATTTATATAATAATTAAGTATTACTACCCCAACACACACAGACACGCACACATATTATATTATGTAACTGAAGGTTGTATGGGCCATGTACCGTATGTTGACATAGTAACATCATAATGCTAAACTGAGTGAAGCCGTTCTGGCGGTCCATTCAGAGTTATTGTCGCCCATTTACTCACGATTCAGTCCCTCCTTCATTTTTCCTAACACTTACGGTAGTAAAAAAGAAAGAAAGAAAAAGTGTCTTCCATGTTTTCCGAGAGAGAAATTTCCAGTTCCCCTCCCGGCCCAATGATACAAATTAACACCTGTGTCTAGTTTACACTACACCGTCAGAATAGTTCAAAGATTGGTAGGGTAATTACTAAACTTTACAGGTCCTGGTCTGCCGTGTATTACACTCTATTCGTAGCAAAATCAGATTTGCTATTTAAATTTGTTTCTTAGCATAGAATAACTATCACCTGCTAGAGACAGAAATCCATATATTTTTTGTGTTGTGAAGGTTGGCTCCATTGCATATACCCTGGATATTAACAATACAGGGGATGACAACTCAAGCCGTAAATACATTGTAGCACAAAGGTGATAGAGAGATAATCAGCACGTCCGAGGAAAAAATGATGAAAGTAGGGAATGAATCGTGATGAAGAAGAGGGCGTGATAACATTTTAAAATCAGGTCACATTTATTCCTGCTTGATTGATTGATGAATAGATTCCACTATAGGCATCTGGCGCCGCAACAGCTACGGTCATATACCGACCAACATAATAATAAGTTTTAACGATTTTTAATTGTACCCATCTGTCACGAGTCAAAAATTGACTCATGACATATTAGTCAATGTGAAGCAGAGATAAGTGGAATATGACATCATCACTACCATATTATGTCACATCGTCCTTTATATTCAGTAGAGGTAAACGTTAACATCTTCACGATTCAGTGGAAGATAATTATCTTCACTATGGTGTGACATCTCAACTACCCACCACACATCTTAACTACCCAACACACACTGGTGCGGGAGATGTGTTGGTGCAAACAGACAAACTAACACACATCTTAACTACCCAACACACACTGGTGCGGGAGATGTGTTGGTACAAA